>KK115700.1:13446-87862 GCA_000611955.2 Stegodyphus mimosarum
ATATATATATATAACACATGGTTAGTTATAATTTACAGAAAATTTTGACTATTATGCTAATGTATCAAAAAATATGTGAATTTATGTATGTGAAAACATTTTAGTAAGTTTATTATCATATCAAATTTTAGTATAATGTGTATTCTTCTTAGTGTATTAGTAATGTGTATTCAAGTTGAAATACAAAAAATGTGTTAATTATAAAACTGATTTGTATTCAGAACAATCGAGGACGATTGCTAGGTCAGAATGACCGAGTGTTAACAGCCGATAGATGGCATTGTAAAACAAAAGCCGCCGATAGGGGGCGTACGATAGCAATCGAGAATCGGGAAGCGAGAGAATGTGACTGAGATTAAGAATGTTCCGTAATGATATGTATATATGTATATATTTACTGCAATAAAAAAGAAATTATAAAATGCAAGAGGTATCCTAATTGAATGAAAAGTGAAAGCTCAACTTACCCTAGCCATCCTGGGATTATTAACGGAGATTAAAGCTAACAAATCTAATCTGCTAATAAGAGTATAATTTTTCATGTAGCTAAGTTTTAGCATCTTTAAATACAGGCCATTTTTAATTCATCATTAATAAACGGTATTACTTACTACTTCCTATATATTTGCGTTATTATTACATCAATGGTTACTGTGCTGTTTTGTTACCATTCGCAATAATTAATGGGAAAGCCAAAAATGGAGTAAACCTGGACGGAGAAAATAGTAATAACAGTAAATTTCGGAATAAAATAAATTACCGACAAGGGAGAAGTAAGCCAGGAAGTAATAAAATGAGATAAATAATATGGCCGAAATAAAAGTACGAAGAAAGGTATTAAGGAGACTAAAAATGAGAAAATAATGTCTGCACTTACGTTTATGGTCAGAACACCATACCGAACACGTGACATGGAAAAGCGATCACCACGTAAAGGTAAATTTGAAGTTAGTAATTAAAAATTAAATTTTATCCTTTACCAGGTTTTAAGGTACGTTTCTGGAAACTCTTAACTAATAAAGACCTTCATCAGAGATTATGATCAGCTTGAGAGAGTTTTGTTTCAAAGCCTTGAATATGAACATTGTTTGCAATATAATCTAAAAAATGTAAGTACAGAAGAAATTTTCAGTATGCATTTAAGATATAGTAAAGAAAGTTGTACCATATGAAAATATTATTTGTGCAGTATTCTATCCAAGACTTTAAATTAAGATAGAGTTAAACACTTTTTTTTTAATTTTCACAGTAATAAACTCTATTCTATACATAAAAAATAAATCCTATTATTACACTTGTTTCCTAGAACAGAAGCTTGTAGTTTAATACTGATTTTCTTTTCATTTACTCTTTATTTCAATCGGTTGTTGTCATCAGTCTCAATTTCCTGACAAAGGTCAGCCAAAGCCGACGACATTCATCGTGGCAAGGAGTCAAATGCACTTGTCGTTGGCTAAATAAATAGCTAAATAAATACGAAATACGTCATAAAAATGACGTAATAAAATAAATAGCTAAATAAATAGGAAATTCGTAATACTGTCCCCTTCCCAAGGACTGACCGTTCCGGGCAATACAATCTCTGGACAAGAAGCCGAACTTACAACTAAGGCATCAATGCAATAATAAACATTACATTACAATAACAAAATAAACACTAATTCCAACAAGTAACTTTCAGCACCATAGTTGTTACCTCGACTTTAGTTCCGTTCCGCTCCAGTTTTGAAAAAGAGCACTCTGGGAGGGGACGGAGTAGGGTCTTTCACTTCTTTTTCCCTACTACGAACCTCTCAAGAGCATTTTCGGCTCGGTGCATATTCAAAGTGCCGGGCAGGCGCTATATATTTATAATCATCCACGCCCTTTCTGGGACTCGAGCCTGGCCCTTCGTTCCTATTTAAATTGATCCTTGCGCGAAAGAATGTAAATTTAAAGCATGTTTAAATGATTGCAAAGGGTGTTGTGATAAAGATAGAAAGGTAGATGGCCTAACAACAAATACATTTCGCTGTGGCTATCAGTATCACATCAATTTACTACTTCCAAGCACTTGATTAAAGTGTTAAAATTATGGTAAAACGCGCGTGGTCTGCCCAAGAGAATGATGTCTTTATGGAGGACTTTTTAAGGGAAACTGACTGATTATCAAACTATACATGGGGAGAACAACGAAAAATCCAATGCAGACAAATCAATTCCGAGGGTTCAAACTCGGGTGAAATACTAGTGTTCACCTGTTTTACCGCTCGACCGCTGGTGGGTGTTCTTTTCCCTAAAACTGCATTTAGGCTAAGAAAGAATCAAAACTGATAGTTCTGTGTTAAGATTACTGTATTATTGATCTCTCGAATAACAAGCATTTTATTCTTTTATACAGAAAATTATTCTTTTTGCAAGGAACCACTATACTTATTGGTCCGGGTTCGAATCCCTGAGATAGGACGGATATTCGTGAATGTATAGTGTGTATGCCGGATGGAGGCACTCAAAATATACGGCGAGCCGAAAGTCCTCTCGAGTGGCTTGGCGACAGAAAAAGAGACGTGGGAGACCCTGCATCCGTCGCCTGGAATGCTTTCCTTCAAAAATGGGACAGAACTGCGCAAAGTCGCACTGTCACCTGTGTAGTGCTCAAGGCTCATGCCAACGACACACGCAGGCTTGCACTCTTTGCCACAATAAAATTCGTGCCCTTGTCCTGATTCAGGCAAGTAAGATTAGGCGGGAAGGATATATTTTTCGCTCATTAATATGAGTAAATTAATTAGTAACTCATTAATAAATTAATGATTAAAAATGAATAACTTAAATATGAGTTGATTGTACTCATACTAAAGTCTTTTGATAATCATAACAGTGCAAAAAGAATTGTTCGCGTATGTTTATATCTAACAACATCAATTAAAAAATGAAAAATTCTTGTTAATTTATTTCAGTGGTTTCATTCTGTTCTACTGAGTTTAACATCAGTATTTTATTGATTTTAAAAGGATATGCATATTGTTGCGTGCGTCAAACGTTAAGCAGAACTCAACTCAAAACAGAGGAACTAATTCAATCTCACAGCGAATTCACTACAATCAATAACAGGATTAAGTAATCAAACCGTGCGCTTCAAACAGCTACAACTACAACTGAGATGATGTGTTTTAATTCGGCTTTTATAAGCTTTTTAATTATTCACTAGAATATTCTAGTAAAACCTATTTTCTCGATGGAAACAGAAATTTGGATATATTTCTTTATTAAATATTAAATGCAAGCGCTCTTTTATTTTTTACTTTTCCGGCGTAGCTTTCTCTTCAAAAATCGTCTGCTTTGCATGGGAGAATAAAACAATTTTAATTGCAGTTTTATATAAATAGCTATATAAACACGAAATTCGCAACAACATTTTGTTGCCTTTGTTCAAAGCTTATGGTTTTTAATCCGTGAATGTTATTCACATAAAGTTTGGCCGGTTGTAGTTTAGTATGTTATTTGATAACAAGCAAAATAACCAACGATTTAGAGAACGAGAACCCAAATGAGGAATTTGGATATATTTGAAAGTATTAAAGAATTTATCCAACGATATAAAGAACGAGAACCCATGAGAGAGATTTCGATTTACTTGAAAATATTAAAGAATTTAGCACATGAAGGAAGGATTAATATAAAAGGACACATAAGCGATTTAAATACAAAAGGAAAGATTAAGAACATATAATACTAAAAAAATTATATAAAATTCTGAAAACTATTAGAGTGCAATTTTTGAAATATAAAAAAGAAGCTTTCTTTAAAAATGTTTTGTTAATTAAAAATTAAAAAACTGAATTTATAAATTTTTACGAGTGTGGTTTTTTAAGTTTTGAATGAAATGGAATATTTCTTTGAATTAAATGCAGATTTTTGTTGCCTTTGAAATTACAGAATCTGGCAAACTTCTACTTGAAAAATAACGAAAACTACCACTTTCTATTAAATCAAAAGACACTGAAAGAAAGTGATGCATAATGCAGATAATCTGCATGAAAATCTCGAATAAAATTAAATCTGATTTAGCCTGAGTAATATTCAGGTATTTAAGATTCATTAAGAACTTATCTATCAAACTTTAAATGCATTGTTCTGTTTAAAACAAAATTAAAATTCATTGCCGTCATTGCAGCGAAATATTTGTTATTACTTCTATTGAAGACAATAATAAATTTAAAATATGTATGAATAATATATTTAATATATATGTATTAATTAATATCTGTTAAAATATATCCGAATATGCAGCTGCAACAGATATATTGGATGTGTAGAGCATTTCTCTAATGAGATCAATTCCATATTCAAAATTTTGTAACTTAATTTAAAATTTATGTTATATTTACAGTATCTTTAAGGAAAATCACTGGAAAGATACATAGATATTGCCAAAATGAGTATATATTCGTCTAACAATATTTCTGTTATTAGATATATTAAACATACATTATTTTAAATGCCTTCAAAGTAATTATTGGAATAAAGGTATATATTATTGGGAAAGAATTATATAGGTGTGCATTTAAATACTAAGCGTAAAATATTTCGTAATTTTGTAAGCGTAAAATATTTCGTCACTTTCCTGCGAAATAATCCAGTACTTAATTAAATTTTACAATTCCAGGCTAAATAAAATTCTTTAAATATTGCTACTTAATTTTAAATTTTCAAATATCATCCTACATTAAACCGAGCTATAAATGATTTTTAAAATGTGATATGAAATATTTCCATGTCTAATGGGAAGCAAATTATATTTACTTTTGTGAGAATAATTAAATTTTAGAATTCCAGGCTAAATAAAGCTCTTTA
Organism: Stegodyphus mimosarum; assembly: GCA_000611955.2. Classification (NCBI taxonomy): domain Eukaryota; kingdom Metazoa; phylum Arthropoda; class Arachnida; order Araneae; family Eresidae; genus Stegodyphus; species Stegodyphus mimosarum. The sequence continues at coordinate 18,283 of KK115700.1, forward strand.
AATTAAATATTGTTACTTTATTTAAAATGTTTCAGAAATCATCCCACATCAAACCGAGCTACAAGTGATTTATAAAATGATATATGAAATATTTCCATGTCTAATGAGAAGCAGATTATATTTAGTTTTGTGAGAATAATTTTAAATATTATTTTATGTCTTAGTTTATATTAAATATACAAAAATAAATGCTTGAAAACTATTCATTGATAAAGTAGTTGCTGTTGTTAATCTTCTTTGTCTGACTTTATTAAAAGAGGCACACGAATGTTATCGTGAAAATGAGTGTGAGATTGCATTTGCCGTTCGCATTACCCTTAGAACATTATATAATCCATAGGCTTTACCTAGTACCACCTCAGCTTTCAAGGAGAATGTCTCGTGCGACGGGTCCGAGTGTCTCCCACCCCTCTTTATCTACCACCAATCCACTCCAAAGACCTTTCGGCTCTCTGTATGTTTTGAGTGAATCATGCAGCTCAAACACTATACGTATACAAACATCCATGCCTTCCTTGTGATTCGAACTGGGCCCCTTGGTATGGCACTTAGCGTCAATGACAATTATACACCGCCAATGACCACCATACTGGGCATTACGGATAAAATAAATATAATGTATGTGTAAAACGTAATTGAAGAATCATTGATGCAATCGTGTTCCAAATGTTAGTCATATGTACACTGCGCAAAAAAAATGGGACAGTTCTATATCTCCCGGTCAACCGGGCCGATTGACGAAACTCAAATTGCGTTTTACATGTCTCGAAAGCGCGACTTAGGATATATATTAGATTTATATATAGCTTTGTTCTAATATAGGTATTTGGTCACAAAATCGGACTCTTTCGAATATAACATACCAATATTTTCCCATATTTCGATTCTACGTCTCTAATTTTGCCAAACTACCAAATTTTGTAGAATTCGCACGAGTATATTTTAAAGAATTGGCTCTCGAAATTTTAGCTCCTCAATGGTAATTCAATTTGGTATGTATTTATTAATATCTATTTTTTTATGAAACGTATCTGATTCCTTCCTACACAGTTCGAAATTTAAGTTGATTGCAAATAAAATTTACCCCTTTTTCATGATTTATTTTTAAAATTTTGTATTTTTAAATAATTTTTACGAACTTTTCGAAAACAATTTTGAATTATAACCTATAAAAGTTTTACAATCATCTTAAAGTAGATGTATTTCTAAGCATACCTGCAAAAAATTAGAGCTTTTATTCAAAATTCCGAAAGAGATACCTGAATTTATATATTAGCGCGTTCTGAAATTTGGCATATTTGTTGAAAGCGATGTAGCGGAAATGTGATTCACGCACTTTGTTAAAGTTATTTGAAAGTAAGAACGATGTGACTTTTTCTCCGCTCATCCACAATGTAAAAAGGCAGGAACGGTGTGATTTTTTTCCGCTCCTGGACCATTTAAGGGATAGGAAACTAGATTGCCATGTATAAGAAGTTTGCCAAGTGAATTATTCTTGGCGCAAACTAAAAAAAATTCCTCAACTTAAATTTTTGAATTTCTTCGTAAATTTCCCACCACATTTTATAAAATTTAAAATGCAGGCATAATTTGAGTCGTAGAATCGAAATATGGAAAAATATTGGTACGTTATTTCAGAAAAAGAAGATTTGTGTCAAAATACACAAATTAGAACAAAGCGATATATAAATGTAATATATATCCTAAGTGGCGCTTTCGAGGCATGGAAAACGCAATTTGAATTTCGTCAATCAGCCCAGTAGAACGGGAGATATAGAACTGTCCTATTTTTTTATATTTTTTTTCGCAGTGTACAATTTGTCATAGGACATACTAATTCTGCTTTTAAAATTTCCTTCCTAAATCTTCTTAAATCGGATTGCTCTTATGATCAGCTTGTAGGGTTTTAGGTTAATTACAGCCAGTTTGAACTTTTACTATAGCTTCTTTCTTTTATATCTCAAGATTACGACATCTTTTAATATCAGATTTGTTTTCACTTCACAAGTGCTCAGGAATTAATGGAGATATTTACATGTATGGCTTAATATAATGATCACATGATTCGTACATCCTAATGATGAATACCATTAAGTATTTCTGCAGCGCAAATTAAATGCTGCATGACTTAGAACTGTAATTTTCCAATCACAATATTCCAAACAAAACTTGGTTGCCAGATTTATATATCAAGCAAATTGAAAAACAAATAATTACATAACACACAACAGGAACTGCTAAAGTTAATAGTAGTGGCAACATCCTCTTACATTATGCATTTGCAGGCAAATTTCCTTAAAGGAATACAAAGTGAAACAAGGAAAAAATATACATACATTATACAGATAAACTGTAACACATGAAATTTAACTAATATAACATTAAAGAACAATAAACACACAAAATGGTATTATATTTATGAAATACTAGGAAAAAGTCAATATCAGTTCATGAGTCCATGCGTTTCACAAGCAGTACTCGAAGACTACTTCGAGTTACTTTTACATATTCCGGAACATGTTATCACCAGGTTCTGTTTCTGTGGTACTTCAATGAAGTTGTTGGTAGAAGTAAGCTCTAAGGAATAAATTCGCTGAAGGGATAGTATGATTTCATCATCAGCTACTCGTAGGTTTCCTACACGTTCAATATTATCTTTGCCAGGAAAATGTTTAGTTACCTATTCTAAAGGCCAATATATCCTGTTTGGATCCTGTGACTGAACTAGAACAGTTTCCTTAGATTAAAGTAACACGTCCAATAAATATTATTTAAGAAGTCAAACAACAAAAATCGACGTTATATTTGCAAATTTTCCGAGGCTAGTTTCGATGGTATTATTACCAAACTTGCCGAAGTGCAAGTGGCATTTGTACTTTGGCAGCCCTTCTGCACTTTGTGAAAATTCCTAGAGTGTATGTAGAATCATCAAATTTTGAACAACATAGTCAGTCCTGCACTCGAACGTCAGCCCTTGAAAGCCCGAATCAGGAATTTGTTTTATTGTCCATTTCATATTTTATAAAATTTTAATGAATGTTTGATTTAAAAGCTCAACCATTTCAAAGCAAACAGTGGCAACACTGTAAAGAATAAAACATTTTTATCTCCAGCGCGCTAGACTCTCCGTTGGAATTTCTAAATATATGCTGTTTTTAAAAGCTTTTAGTTCAATGTAGCGGTTATCTCAAATGCTCTTGAAACGCGTATGTGTCTGTAAATTAAAAAAAAAAGTCTGATGTGTGCACCACATGACTTGTACGGACTATTAAATTATACGCATTTTGCATTTCATTTAAACTTATTGGATTGAATTAAATCTACTTCTTCGTCAGCGCATAAACCACAAAAGAATAAATGCACTCTTTAAATTTCTCAATGCTTGTTTTCCATAGCGACACTCTGGCGGTATGTTCACTTAACAGCTTTACATCTTATAACTCCGAATGCATAAAAATTATATCGTCTGAAGAATTATGTAATCGTTGCCACATGTTCTGTTCAAATACTATAATAAATCTAAAACGATGCATAACAGAGATTAACAAAAAAAAAAAAAAACAAGGAACAGTTTTTCACAAGTGATTCAGTATTTCTAATTCAATTAATTCAGTCATATAAAAACTCAAACTATCTAAATTAAAAATTACGAAATAAACCTTAAACACTTATTTCCTCGAATGAATTCCAAAATGGATTAAGCACGATTTAGTTCGCAATAGTAAAAGAAGGCGTTATCGTTTTTGCTGAGAAGCTTAGTTCTCTAGTTTGTGAACAAATCCACTATTCTGCTAAACTTTAAATGTAAACAAATATGGCAGCTATCGTAAAAATACTTAGGATTATCCACACTTAAACAACTTTTAAATTGTTGATACTTTTACAAATATTGTGTGCAGATTTACTGAAGGCATTAACCGGAAATTACTTAACCGGAAAATAAGAAAAACATAATTCGATGCAAAAATTTAAAGCAAAAATGCGCAATTTACCAACATATACGAATAAAAAAACATCTTACCTCACTTAGGCGAATAACAGAATTATATATATATATATTTACAATATATTTATATACTTTTGGTTCAGCCGATTACAACCAGAAAGGGAGATGCACATCTACATGTTATGTCAGTCCTATACACAAAATTTCAACATTTTGAAGCTACTCGTTTTTGAATTATGAGAGGTATGTACATACGTACAGACGCCATGAAAAAAAATCTCTTCTGAATCCATTTTAAATCAAATTCATATTTCGTTTGAGGAAGTAGAGTCCTTTATTCTGTCCTTACGTACAGATGTTACGCAAAAACATCGTTAAAGTGCATTCGATAGCTGACAAATAGGACATTTTAGTTGAAATATGATACCCGGAACTTTTCGTGATTACAGTATTTTCTTTAATTCATACAAGGAAGTAAAATATGAAAGCCTTCAGATTTTATTATTGTTATTATTATTTTTAAACTTGATTACGGGAACGCGAAATGTTGTAACCCCCAAATGGAAGGATGCCTTGTCGATGACTTAAGATAAATTGATTCCTATCCGCGTTACACATGGGATAAACCACGAAAATGCCCATGCAACCAGGCCAGCCACAGGGATTGGAATTTTGGAACAGACTACCAGTTTTGAAATTCGTCGCAATATTAAAGCACAGTTTTAAGAAGATAGAAAAAACTGTAGCTATAATTCTGATAAAAAAATAAAATTATCGCTCACATACTGCACAAACGACAGCAAATTCGAGGCTAATGGAAGTCCATAGTAAATTAATTTAAATCGTCTCTAGAATTGAAAAAATAATTTTATCGTGAATATTTATCATGGCACAAAAGTAGTAAACAACATTCATTGAAACTAAACTGCAAAGCAGAGAATATGCGTTCTGATTCAATTAAAGCAACGTAAAATCAGATGTGAATTTATAGTTGAATTTGGTTCTGAGAATTGCGATAACACTTAAATTAGAATTCATTTCCAACTGGGAAGAATGTCTTCAATCTTGGAGCGACTGCATGCGCTGAAATTAATCACCAGCGTTGTGGAATCCCATTTGGTTAATAAAACACACTCATTTCACTATCTCTTAGGAAGTAGCAATGATTGCTTGCAATTCATCATTAAGTAACAATGATTGATTCTTGAGCTCTGATGGGCAGCGATTGAACAGTCGTCACGATAAACTGATTCCTGATTAAATTCGGTTATTCAGAAACCAGGTTTCAAAATCATCAAGAAGTTGAAAATATTCGTTCCTAATTCAATGAAATAGTAATATTTTCTGCATTGATTTTTTTGTGCTGTTCTTTAATGAAACTTTCCATTGTTTTCTTTTGATGCCTTTCTAGTTTTAGTGTTTTACTAATAATCGAAGTGTGCAATTGTTTTTTTTTTCTATGTTGATACTTTTCTTCCAAATTTTATTGTTCTGAATTAGTAAGCAGCATTTGCATGTTCAGCTAGAACTGAAATAGTTTGGTTTGATTATTATTATTACTATATAAAGCTGATTGTTGTTGAGAAATCGTTATGGATGACGAAATCTACTGTAATTTTACAAGCAGATGTCAATCGTTTCTTTGACGTTAAGTAATAGCCTCTTCCTGATTAAATAAAATTTTTATATCCTTCTGCTTAAGTGTACGAGCGTACGAAATTAAACATAGTAGCTGTTGGATAATCAAAGTAGTTTTGAGTTTAAGCAACGAAAGGTGATCTCAATTAATCTTAGAAATGTATTTTTAATGAAACTCGTTGAAAGATCTTTCGTTTAATAGTTTAATACTAATGATGTATATACTTAATACAGCTACAACTCATAAATTAGGCTACAGATGTATACCTTGCACCAAAAAAGAAGGGGGAGGACTTCTATATCTTCCATTATACTGGGCGATTGAAGAAATTCAAATTGTGTTTCTCATGCCACGAAAGCGCGACATGGGATAAGTATTAGATTTACATATAGCATTGTTCTAATACAGGCATTTTGATACAAAATCGGACTTTTTCTGAAAAGGCATGCCAATGTTTTTTCCATATTTCGATCTACGACTCAAATTATGACTAAATATTAAATTTTGCAACTTTTCGTCGAAAGTTACTGAGAAATTCAAAAATTTATCTTGGTGCATTTTTTTTCAGTTTGCGCCAAGAATAATTCACTTGGCGAAATTCTTAATTTATGGTAACCTAATTACTTTCCTTTTTTTCATTCATGCACGAGCGGAAAAATGCGCATCGTTCATTCTTTCAAATAATTTAAACAAAGTGCGTAAACCACATTTTTGTTATTATCGCTTATAAAAAATATGCCAAATTTCAAAACGCTCCAATATGTAAATTCATGTCTATTTTGGAAGATTTTGATTAAAAAAATCAAATTTTTTTCAGGTATGCTTAGAAACATATCTACTTTAAGATGATGTTAAAAATTTTATAGGTAATTTTATACAAGAAGTTTTTGAAAAATTTATAGAAAATATTTAAACATACAAATTTTAAGAATAAATCATAAAGAAATATGCGAATTATATCTGAATTAAGCCTAAATTTCGAATTCTGGAAGAAGGAATCAAGTAAGTTTAATAAAAAAGCAGATATTAATAAATATGTATCATTATGTAATTAACATTGAGGAACTAAAATTTTGAGAGCTAATTTTTTAAAAAATATTTGTGCGATTTATACAAAGCTTGGCAATTCAGCGCAATTTTGTAAATTTTGGGGAGAAACTTAAGAGAAATTTTAAAGTTTATCTTCGCGCACTTTTTTCAGTTTGCGCCAAGAACAATTCTTTCGGCGAAATTCTTAGTTTATGGTAAGCAGTTTTCCTTTACCTGTGCACCATCGGAATAAAAGCTTCATCGTTCATTCTTTCAAATAATTTTAACAAAGTGCGTAAACATATTTGCCGTTATTATCACTTGCAACAAATATGCAAAATTTCAAAACGTACGAATAGATAAATTCACGCATATCTTTGGAAATTTTGAAAACGAAATAGTGATTTTTTGAAGGTGTGCCTAGAAATACATCTACTTTAAAGGTTAAAAGGTTTAAAACTTAGAGGTTATAATTATAATTTTTTTTCGAAAAATTTATAAAAACTCCTAAAAAAATGCAAGCATTAAAACAAATCCGAAAATAGCTGCGCATTTGGGAGCCAAATTTCGAACTGTGAAAGACGAAATCGAGTAAGTTTAGTAAAAAAAGAGGTATTAATAAATATGTACCAAATTCAATTAACATTTGAGGAGCTAAAATTTTGAGAGCAAATTTTTAAGAAACTGCTCGTGCGACTTTTACTTGGCACTTTACTTAAAACTTGGCACTTTAGTCTTAGAACGGAAATATGGAGAAAAAGTGTATCTTATTTCAGGAAAAGTCCGATTTTGTGTTAAAATTCTTACGTTAGAACAATATATAATATATAAAGTCGCGCTTTCGAGACATGAGAAAACGCAAGTTGAATTTCGGCAAATGACACAGTAGAACGGGAGTTATAAAACTGCCTTTTTTTTCTTTTTTAAATTAGTGTATCTGCAAGAAATACAGTAGCAGGTTTGGGGGAGATATTTTGCAGCCACGTAGATAAAGAAGCTGAACAACTAATGAGAATTCAAGACTGTTTAAAACGTTTTCATTGCTGAATTGTAAACATGAAATCTGGGAAATTGGAAAAAAAAGCGAATTGATATTATGACAACGTGTGTCCCCATATACCCGTATAGTTAAATCCCTAGAACAAGTTACGCTGAAATCCATTTGGAGCCTCCAGCCGAAGAAATTGTGCAATTATTAACAGAAATCGCTTTCTGACTTCTTTTGCTAACCCCAATAAAACGCATAAGCGAAGTACAATATTTAACTTTTGCCATCTTAAAAGCACAAAATCCACTTTGGATCAGATAATTATCTTAAAACTGAATCTACAAGCAACCTAAAATCAAATATGTGAAAGTTTAGGAAATTAATTGTTTCTCAGAATAAATAACTCTAAAACTACGGTAAATATTTTTGATAGATCTGCATTATAAAAGATTTACACAATTTACAAACTTTTTATTTTGCTGATCTGTATATATTTCAGTATTCCTTATTTTGGGCATTGGAAACGATGGAAGAGTGAACATAATACAGTGAATAGAACGTTTTTGGCTATGCAAAATGCAAAATAAGAAATAAATGCATTAGACTTAAACGCTTAAAGGTTTTCAGTAGTCCGTATGGATGAAAAGTAAGTTAAAACGACACTTTTAGAGAAAGAAGCTTTAGAAGTTTTTAACGGCGGAAAAAAAATCCTCCCATCCAGTTCTTACTATGAACTGCAATACACGAAAATCTCCAAAAACGAAAAACATGTAGTTCTTTCTGTTTATTCTTTCAAGTGCTTTTTGACGGGCCTAGTGATAAATTTCCAGATATAAAATAAAGTATTTTACGACAGACTTTTTTAATTTTTCTATACATAAAATGTGCATACATACTTTAGCAGAATTACAATGAAATCAAACATCACAAAGCTTATGAAGAAATATTTTATAATCTAGACATATGTTCAAAAAGATTTACAAAAATTTTGATAATAGTATAGTTAAAAGAATAGCACGATCTAATTATATTTTAAACATTTAGCCTTTAAGAATTATCTCTTAAGATATGCCGAGTTTCTAAAAACTGAGTTGACTTCCTTTATCGGTGCTTTCAGCTATACTCAGTGCCGTACCCTTTCTAATGTCATACAAGTTGCAGCTTATCAGACCGTTAAGAATGAGCAAATATCGAAGAATTGCAAAAGCGTAACGTCGCACCCATTACTGCTGTTATTCCCGTGGTAATTCCACAATAAGCACAAACATATGTGGACAGTATAGATTTATATGTCACTACTTATACAGTGTTTTGGTGTAAAACATATTTCCTTCTTCTGTTATCTCTTGAACTTGTGTATTGTACTGTATTATACAATATTTTCTCATTTATTCATCTTCTCTTAGGAACTGGACTAATGTGTGCGTGTGTTCTTTGCATCCAGGCTAATGCAGATATTACTAAAAATGTAAAATGCAACGTAAAATATGCACTTTCTTTAATAAACATAATGTATCATTAAAACGTTTCAGTGCATTTTAGTGCTTATATTATCCATGGTTTCAAGCAGCTATAGTAGGTCTCAGGAACGCATTAATTAGCATAACGGTCTCCAATTACAGGCCCTATGCGACCTGCGAATACATTTCCTGTAAATTAATTAGCGTTATTATGACATTATTATTATTAGGGCAAGAATCAGAAAAAAAGTGTTAAAATCTTAATCATTTAAGTCTTTTACATAAATTTCCTTACCATTAAAAATGAATCTGAGAAACATTCGAGAAATTTACAAAAATAAGTATGCTTAATTTATACTGTGATATTAATCTTAACCAAAGATTTGAAGATTTAGATTTGATTTAACTTTCTTCGTGTTGAAAAATAAATACGAATTTTTTAAATAAGAAAAATTTCTGAATACATTTATGTGAGAGCAGTTTTTCATTGCAGTTGAAAATTAATAACATATTTATTTCTATTATTTTGTAAATATATATATATATATATATATGTGTGTGTGTGTGTGTGTGTATGTTGTGTGTATACGCTTGGTTCTGCCGATTGCAACGAAAAAGGGAGGCGCACAACAACATGTTATAGTTGTCCCATATGTAAAATTTCACCGTTCTACGACTATTCGTTTTTGAGTTATGCGAAATACATACATAGATATGTCATGAAAAAAATCTCTTCTAAATCCATTTTAAATACATTTAACAATCCGTTTTGCATCAGCCTAATGCCAGAGATAAAGCATCCACAGAACTCCTGTCCCATCTTTGACACTTATCCTTCTCCATCTGTCCTCTTCAACATCTTTTAAAACTTTGCTTATCCTTATCGACTTCTCTCAGCTACTGTTTTTCTAAAAATCTTTTTAAAAACTTTTTTTAATCTTTGCCGTTACCATTTTTACGCGACCACGCTCGTGAAAGCCGTTTAGTTACATCATTAAAAATTAAATTAATAAATCACAAAAATAAATTACGTGCATAGTTCTTAATCTTCTGTTTGCCATTGATTTCTATCGAAAATAAAGAGTAATGTAAAGAAAAGCATTGTTTCCCCTTTTTTTATTTATTTTACATTTTTTACTTCAAATGTGTTCTTATTTTGAATGTTGAATTATTAATGTACGTAACCATCTAAATGAATTTCGTCTCCAAATTAATCTGCTCAAAAGTAAAGAGAAATTCTTAATATAGTACTTTCGTTAATTTCAATGTGGATTATTCTTCTTTCCTGAGCTTTTCAAATGCTTCCCGATTAACCTTGATTTGGAGAAAATAAGTAGTTACAGATCTGCAATTTTATATCATTTGTTTTATACTTCCAAAAAGAACATGCCGTTACACATTTCCATTGTACAACAAAACTTATCCTCTAACATATGCCATATACACAGACTAGCCAATGAATTAAAAATCTTTGAGATTTCATTTGAATGCGTGCTAGGGATGAAGTATGTAATTTTTTATGACGTGGGTTACACGTGGTTAGAATGGTAATGTTAGTAAGGTGGAACAGTGCTTGTCACGATGAATGATGTAAAATGGGAAAAACGACAGATCTTTCACCATTTAAGAAAGGGCTTTTTGTTGGCACCCGTTGAGCAGAAACCTCAATTTCAAAGACAGCATATCTCACTGGGTTCTCAAAAGCAGTCATCTCAAAGGTTTTTGAAACCAGAACCCACAGTCATTTTCTAGAAGACGTAACTGCGGTTCGAGCACAGATTTCCAAGAGAGAGAACGGCATCGTCTCCGACGAATTGTACGGCACAGCAGGGAGTCTAATGTGCTTCAACTGGCACAGATCGTCAACTAAGGCTCTTCCCAACAGATTTCACACCGAACCATGTGCAGAGAATTGCAGAAGAGAGGAATGCATAGTCGTGTGCCCTGAGAAAACCACTCATTTCTGCCCGACATGCAAGAATTCGTTTGTAGTGGTGTCGGAAAAAAAACACTGGACATTTGAGGATTGTAAACGGGTAATTTGGTCGGATGAATCACGCTACACCGTGTTTTGCACTGATGGAAGTCTTCGAATTTGGTGAGAACCCCCACGAAGCCATGAATCAATCTTCCGTTACTTGTAACGTGCAAGGGTCTAGTGGGAGTATCATGATATAGGGCATGTTTTGCTATCATAGAACTGGTGGCCTGATGTTCTTCGAGGGTAAACAAACAGCCATGATATACCTAGATATACTGGAAGATAAGGTGCACCCTGCAATGTTGCAGTTTTTCCCTGATGGCGACGGATACTTTATGGATGATAATGCAACTATACATAGTGCCAGAACTATTCAAAATTGGTTTGCCGAAGTTCAGACATCAGACATCAGTCTGTCTTCTAACACCTTCCTTAGCCACCGCATAGCCCGGAACTTAACCCCATAGAAAATGTGTGGAATATGGTGGAAAGATGCGCCCGACAGCACTCTCCTCTTCCATCTAATTCACATAATTTTAAAAACTGCATAGCAAATGTATGGTAATTTATGGACGTAAATGAACTCCAGAAGCATGTCAACTCCATGTCCAAACGAATCAGAGGAGTTATCTGTGCAAAAAGCGGCTCAATAAAATATTTATCTTGGGATTCTAATTCACTGGCCAATGTGCGTATCGGCAGATTCAGAGTCAAATAGCAGGGCGAATGCACGGTATAAAAACAGCTAAAGAGGACATTCTTTTTTTAGGAAAATTAATTGTTTTTTTAAGAAAACAAAAACGTATTGCAATTAAATTTCAAATTTCGCTTACTTAATATTTATCAAAATATACATAATACATAATCAATAACTATAATAACACAAAAGAAGAAATTCAAAATTATAGTGCGCATTTTCTATTTGAAATCGAAAGTTCAGTCCATGCAAAACATTCTTGATATTTATACTTTGCAGTTCAAACACACTAACTGCTAAATATGAATATTCCAGACTAATATTTATTTGAGATAATTCTAATGTGTTTAGGTTATCGTTATATAATCATCTATCATATATCTTATTTTAATTTAAATCAGAAATAAACAAACTGTGAAAATTTTCTAAGTTTTCAGAGAAAAGTTTCCATATGGAACAAAACTTGAGAATAAATAATGACAACCTAGTGTCCCTCTTTTATTTATAAAACTTTTCTTTGATGCGAAAATTAAAATACATATATGTTTACATGAAAATAATTATGAACTTCTTTGTTTTTCTACAGTTTGACACTTGACGACAAGTTCGTAACCTTGGAGTAAAATTATTAGCAATTATCTTCATCACGGATTGTAGATGCTCATCGGTCAATAGAGTTTCTTATTAATTTTCATCTACCAAAGAAAGGCGTTCACTTTAAAATTGGTAATTAAACTCAAAAATTGGTAACTGCTTACAAAACGAGTTTAAAATCTTTAGAAATTATATAAATGAATTTAATGAAATCTGTGCTTTGAAAGTTTTACTTCCTTATACGAAGTAACGGAAGTACTGTAATCGTGAAAATTTTCGGATACCTTATTTGAATGAAAATATCATTTTGACCGCCATCGAATGCAATTTCATGATGTTTTTGTGTAACATCTGTACGTAAGGACAGAATAAAGTACTCGTTTTCCTCAAACGGATTATAGACCTGATTTAAAATGGATTCAGAAGAGATTTTTTTTACGTGCCACCTGTATGTACGTGCATGTGACATATGTATGTATATATGTATGTACGAATTTATCTCGCATAACTCAAAAACAAGTAGCCTCAGAACGTGGAAATTTTGTATATAGGAGTGCTATGATATATAGTTCTGCCCTTCCCTTTTTCGTTGAAATCGGCCGCATTAAATAAATAAATAAATATATATATATATATACACCCACTCTGCTATTCGTCTCGAAGAGCTCATTTTTATTTATTCTTACAAGCTGGTAAATTGCGCATTTTTCGCTTACGATTGAATTATGTTGTTCTTATCTTCTGCTTAAGGTTTTTATTCCTTTAGTTAATCTGCATGCGATAGTTGTAGAATTATGAAAAAATTAAAAGTTGTTTAAGTGAGGCCTAATTTTTCTTACCATAGTAGCCACATTGGTTTACATTTGAAACTTAGCAGAAACGTTTAGTTTTGTGCACCAAAAAATCTGCTTTTTTGCTTTCTGACCGAATTGCTTGTTCTTACGCAGAAACTCACATTTTAATTGTAATTTTTTTAATTTGTTTTAACTCTTTTTGGTATTTTGTGCTTATCTATATATTTAATTTTTTAATGAAGATATTTTGAATTTTTATGTATTTGTTCTCTTGCCGTGATGTGAGAACTGAATTAATTGAATGGGAAATATATCTCTAATGAAATTCGAGGAAATAAGTGTCTCGTATTATGTTGTGTAGCAATTTTCACGTAACACTTAATTATTTAAGTTTGATTTAAGATTAATTTTCATTATTCTAAATTTATGCTACACAACGTTATTTTATTTAATATCTTGTATTTATATTTGCTTTGGTTTAATTTTAATTAGGGGTTTTGGTACTTTAAGATTTGTACGTCTCTTCCACTGGTTACTCGTAAACGCGTTGAAACAGACAATGGAATTAGGTGCTTTCGTAGGTAATAAACTTGATTTAAAATTACTTAACTTAGGTTGATTCTCATTTAACTTATATCATTGGATGCAGAAAAATTAGCCTTTTAATTTAAGAGTACTTTCAAGTCTCTAGCTTAAACAGTTTTTAAGTTACAGTTAATTATTCAACGAATTTTTGCACTTCGAGTATTTTTTTTGGTTGAGGGGGAAAGGATTGAAAAGCGTCACTTTTGCAGTTGATTTCCAAGCCTTTGCTTAGGAATTTTTGTCCGTTGCCTAGGTTTGCTGGTTTTCCCACGCCTACGTCGAATTCTTGGTTCTTCTTTTGGCGGGCTTGGCGAGATTCGGATTTTTGTTCCAGTTCAACTCCTCGATTTTTGGACGATATTAGCAGGGGTTTGTGTGAGGGGTAGAGTTTCAGTTTATTCACCCTTTTGGCGAGTTTTGGCGATATCTAGTGTCCGGACCTGACAAAAAGCGGGTGCAGGTGGGATTGCGAAGCTGTTGGGACGTTTTCGTTTTTGCATTCGGCTGACAAGAAGATAACTTTCTCGGGCGCCTTGGGCATCTTGTTGCTGCAACAGAAAGGATGAATTTGTTTTTTTAACGGGGGGCTTATGGCTCCTGTCACGTCTTACTCCATGGCTTCGGAAATAGTCCTTCAAAAATGTAAATGAAATAATTCTGCAATAGAAAAGGAAATGAAAGAAAATTATATTTCCATGCTTCAACTACCACAGAAATAATGTCCTTCAAAATGGAAAGTAAATATTTCTTCGTCAATTCTACCATCTGATGAAGACTCAGTCCGCTTCTTCAATTTATAAGAACAGAAAAAATCAATAGCCAAGCAACCTGTGTTCCGACCTGAGTTTCCTGATGGCTCTGAAGTTCGTAATACAGAAGGCTGGATGAAACTTCCAAGTTCCTGCGTACTGGGTATTCTTCGAATGTTCGGTGTCCGCCAAGCTGCCGTCGAACCCCCAAATCTCCAGGTTCACATCTTCCGTCAGTTAAGAAGTTTTTCTTTTTGAACTTTAATGTTAACTTAAATTCTTAAAGATTTTTTTTTCATCCAAAATTCTCTGGTTTAATTATTTCTTGAATTTTTTTAAAGATTCTATTATTATCAGAATTTAACTTTTATTTAAATGTTTGCTGTAAAGAATTTTGAAAGGTAGAAAATTTAAATCTTTAATATTTTTGAAGATTTGCTGATTTAACTGAGATCTGAAGAAATTTGTGAGCAGTCTTAAATTGCTCTAGTTAAAGGTATAATTTTTTTTTCCCCTTATGGTGCAATACTATAGGTACTTAACTCTGTACTTCATTATTTGAATTTTCTCTTGTTCTGGGATAAATAAGGTGTAAGAACCTTACAACTGAAAAATGAAATAGAAAATTTTAATTTGTATCTTAACTCATAAAAATAGTTATTACTTAAACAATAGTATTTGAATTGAAGTGGTTACTGTCTAAGATTGCAGTATTTGTGGAAAATATATAAATGTTTAGCTATTTGTTTTCTAAACTAAATAAGGTAGTTCCCGGGGACTAGTATAATTTTATGTTAGTAAATTTGTTTGATATCAGTGTTTTAAGGAAAGTAATAAACTAAGTTAGTATTATTGATTTTATGTGTTTACTTGAATTTCTGATTACACAACATGGCTTCACCAGTAGCAAGGCTCTTCGGGTTGTTGAACCGAAATTTAAAAAGGTACATACACAACGCAAATTCCTTATTTGTTTAAACTACTAGTATTTTACAGCTTAGTATATAACAATTAGCAGCAAATATTGTCTCCAGTCTGTCTCGGAAAGAGAAGAATATTTGTGAGTAGCGCGTGAACATTAGATAATCGTGTGTGAGAAACTGTTTCGTCTTTATTTGTTCAATTTCTTGAATACATCGTTTTAGATTTATTACGATATTTGAATAGAACATTAGGCAACGATTAGATGATATACATTATTTTTATGCATTCTGAATTATAAATTGAATGAGATGTAACGCTGTTAAGTGAACCTAACGCCAGAGCGTCGCTATGGTAAATAAATATAGTGAATTTAAAAATGTGCCTTTATTCTATCGTGGTTTATACGCTATCAACAAAGTAGATTTAATTCAATTCAGTAAGTTTAAATGAAAGGCAAGAAAAAAGGCTTATAATTTAATATTATGTACAAGGAAGTCATATCGTGTATACATCAGATTTTTAATAACGTTTTTATGACATTGAAAATTAATTAATTGAATTTTTTACTGAATTATTCAAGTTCGCTTCCAATGGAAATGAAAAGAATGGAAACGCGAACTTAAAATAATTAACAATTTTGAAGTCGTTGCAACATTGTATTTGCGACAAATACATAACTGAACATGTAATTGCTTCGGGGGACGCATGTGCTCAGCTAGCTGATGTTTTTGGACAATGCCATATAAAAGAGATTATATGTTTTATTAATAAGAGAAAAGTGTGATAATAACAGCAGTATGGAGAGTATTTCTTCTTGAAATTCTGGCAACTAGAAGCCAAACTGAAAGTTTCATGATTAGTTTCTTATTTAAGAAAGTTATCTTAGTAATGTAGAAACGTGAAGTTTATCTTCTTTTATTTGTTTTTTTTAATGCTGGAAAGTGAAAAATGAGCAATGCCCTCGCCGGGACTCGAACCTGGAGCTTTCGATTACCCGCCGAGCGCGCTGCCGGTACACCACGAAGGTATACAGAAATGAAGGAAAAATATGTTAAATGGTTCCCCTTTTGAAGGGAGACTGGGCATTAAGGGACCCAATCGCCGAATCCTGGTGTTGACGAATTATTGTCCACCACCTTTTATTTCGGGCGCCACTGTAGAGACATTAGTTTTTTTATGCTGTAAAGTGAAAAATGAGCAATGCCCTTGCCGGGAAGCATATAAGCATTCTGTACCGCGCCACGCGCATAAGGAAAAGTCCATCCGGCTTCCGATGACATTTCCTCTACGCTTAGGAACGGGCTAGAAAGTAGCCTCCCCTACCGCTTGTTTACATTTTGATAGCAGTACCGAAAATATTATTACCATTAATGACGTGCATTGTATTTTTGTTGCCGATTACACTTATTACGGCTCTGTAGTATGGTGAATTTAATATAAAAAATACAGTGCATTTTTTTATACAGAGGAAAATTAGTATTTATTATAGTGCGCTAACTCCGCAAATGTGTATTAATATTAGGTGAAGTGGTTTTAGTAGTAAATGTATTCTTAATTTAATAGCCTTCATATTACAGGTTTTGTGATTATTAGTTCACTGTTTCATGTTCATTAAATATAGATTCTTTGTAGATGCAATCTCCGAAAGCATCATGAGACAAGTCAATTTTCTCAAACAGAAAAAAAGTTGGGAGCCAACATAATACATAGGAAATTCACGATATTCGTAGTCAGTCTGAAAAAGCAAAATTTATTTTTGAAAGAGAATTATAGATTTGGAACATAGAAATAGAGATACGTACGTATAAATTGAATATATCCCATGAATATATACTTTATGAATAGTGACCATTTTTTAATGTCTAAAATCTTTTGTACCTTGGTATAAAAAAAGTGTTTACCTTAGAAGAAAGTTTCGTTTCATACACACATTAATTCAGCGAATATACTGAATGCATTTTTTTCTTTCATTTAAGGCAACTGAATATCGGAAGTCGAGAGACATGCACATTAGCATGGAAATAACATATACAGTTTCAAAAAAAAATATTTTCTGCAATGTGAAAGGAGCAGAATGCAACAAAATTTCATACTTACTAGCTGATATATCTTTGCATTTCAGTCGAAGTTTCGTTTTTGCACTAAAATTATGAGCTTAGTTATTTATATGAATTGAGCGTTTAAGATTGTTCCTCATATTAACAGCATCTTTGAATGATTTTGTGATTTTATTATTCCATAAATATCTGCAGAAAGCTGCATGTCAGTTTTTTCGTCTGTCATTTTTCACGTTTCCGTATCACTCATGCGCGTCATTCAAAAAAAAACTGTAAGTATCTCGCCTAAATATCCTTAAGCCAAGAGAAAATGATGTCATCGGAAAGTATGATTTTTCCCTATGCGCGCGGCACGGTACAGAATGCTTATATGCGGCAGGAACTCGAACACACGCCAAGTGTGCTACTATTATACCACGAAGGCATGCAGAAAGAAGGGAGGAAATACCTTATAGTAATAACGATTTTCTTCAATTTAAGGAAGTTTTCCTAATGTAACTAGGCATTTAAATTCATTACCTTATATGAAAGGTAGAGATTATAATTTTTAAAATGTTTAATGACACTCTATACTACACATTGTTAGCCTACAATAGGCCTAAAAATGTTTATTTTTAATTTTTAAAAATTCACATCCCGTTATTTTGTTTTCATTTTTGGCTGCGTAATACTTAAATAAATATGCCATTATATGCTAAAATGTCTGACTATCGATGCGGCTAAAACATGTCAAGAAATTTTACTTGCATTAAGCATTCTTCGTGCTCTGCATAAATTTATACATTCTTCCGATACCTGCAAATTATCTTAATCGTTAATAAAGGGAAACAGCTACATTCAGTATCAAATTGACTTCCAAATTAGGTTATTTCTTGGTACATAATTGTCACCAATTAGTGTTATGAGATGAAAAGTTCCTCGGAGTTTCGTTTAAGTTAGGAGTGAAGTTAGGAGCTAAGAGATATAAATTTCTATATCTCTCATGGAAGCCATGAAAATATTTTATTTCTGCCTTTCCATGACAATTTGGCTGATAGTATTCGAAAGAGTTTTATTATCAAATTAAACAGTTTCATGATGAGCTTAGGAATGTAAGAATGTGTCTTCGGATAGGAAAAGCAATAAAAGAAACAAATGTAATCCAATACTTGTTAGAAATATGTATTTAAGCCGCATATGAGTAATTATCCTAAATGTATGTAGCAGTTCTTCGCGCATAGCTCTACCGAGCTTTTAGCGCTAAGTTCTGGAAATAATGAAAATGTTCCAATAATTTTTCCCTTTCTGTGTTGTAAATAGTTCTTCACTTTGAAGGCTAACTTATTGGTAAATTGTGTTGCCTTGATTATTTTTAGTTTTGCATTTTTAATTCCTTGTACGCAAGAAAGAAGTATTGTAATTGCGAAAAAATTCGAATATCATATTTCAACGAAAGTATCTATTTTGACCGCTTTTAAACTCATTTGAAGTACTTCTATTTTGCGTGACATCTATAGAACGGATAGAATAAAGAATTCTTTTTTTCGAAAATGGATTATAAAATGGATTTAACGCGGACTGAGAAAGAACTTTTTCGTGATGTCTGTATGTACGTATGTATGTTTTTACTTCCTTGTAAGAAAAAATGAAATATTATAATCGCGAAAAATTTCGGATATCATATTTCAACGAAAGTATCTATTTCTACCGCTTTTAAACTCATTTGAAGTATTCTCATCTTGTGTCACATCTGTGCGAACGGATAGAATAAAGAATTCTTTCTTTCGAAAACAGATTATAAAATGGATTAAAGTGGATTCTGTAGGAATTTTTTCGTGACGTCTGTACGTATGTATGTACCGAACTTTGAAATTTTGTATATGGGATTGCTAATAACATCTAGCTGTGCACCCCTCTTTCTTGTTGTAATCGACGACACCAAACGTGTACATATATACATATACTCACCCATTTAACTGTCTCGGTGAGCTCTCCGTTTTTATTCTTATATGTTTATAAGTCGCGCATTCATTTCTTTCTGTGTGACTGAAGTATGTTCCGTTTAAAGTTTTATCCTTTATTTAATGCAATAACTGGAGGATTATCAACAATTTAAAAGTGTAAGTGGTGTTGGGCCTAACATGGCGGCTATTTGTTTACATTTCGAACTCTTAGTAGTATAGTAAATTAAGTTAGTTGCTGCACCGACTTCAGTGTCTTTTTGCCCAGTGGAACCTAAAGTTAACTCTAAATTTATATGCACCGAAAATTTTGTTTTTCTGTCTGTTTGTTCAATTGCTTGCTGTTGCGTAGAAACTCTAATTGCAAAAATTGTTTCTTAACTGTTTATAACTGTATTTGGTGTTTTTAGGTTTTTCTGTAGCGAATTCTCTATAATTTAATAAGCCGTGCAAGAAAGTCATATTGTGCCCATATGAAATTTTTGTATTAACTTTTCATCCATTTTATTTTCGCTTAAATTAATTATTTGAAACATACTTTGTGCAGATTACTCGTTAAGTCACTGGGCTTGCTAAGTATTCTCATACATAAGAAACTTGCAAACATACAACTTAACCTTATTTCTATTATATACGTTCCCGTTTATTGAAGCCTTATCTACTATTGGTGTGCTCGTTGTTTTGGAAGAAGGGAATATAGATTTCTTTTAATGAACTAATATTACTCGTATAATAGTTACCAGTAGTTTATAATCAGGATTAATTTTCTTTTCTTATGTTCTTATTGTAACTGTGTTCTTCGGAAATTAAATTGCTCGCATAATTTTCTCCTCTCGATTATCAGACGGTAAATCTAGTTAAAAAGAATAAAAACACGTAAGAGAACGTGGTATTTGCAATAAAAAGCTTACATGAGTTTATTGTTTGTACAAGCATATTAATGGTCTTACGCATCTATTCATCATTATACACTGACTACCAATAAGTATTTGGACACCTATGCAAATGACGATATCTGCGGTCCTAAGGTACGTCACGGACTTCACCGGTATCTATCGTGTAGAAAGCAGCATCGGCTTTAGTCGCATGCAAGATGCCTCGCAGTTCGGAGCTCTCTGATTTCGAGAAAGGTATAATTATCGGGTATCACAAATGTGTCCGATCCTTAAGGGACATATCTAGCGGTCTGAAGTACCCAAAATCGACAGTGGCCTATGTGATTAAGAAGTGGAAGTTGAGCGGTGATTGTTGGAATGTGCCCCGAGTAAGCAAACCAACGAAACTGGGAGATAGAGACAGACGAATGCTGTTCAGAGAAATTCGGAAGAACCGCACCCAACCGATGGCCCTCATCCGCGAGGAGTTTCAACAGGCATCTGGGAGTATTGTTTCAATGAATACCATCCGTAAGGAAGCACATCTGCTTGGCTTTCACGGTCGTGCTGCTGCCCATAAGCCTTTGATCACAAAGTCCAACCGCGCTGCTCGGTTAATGTGGTGCAAAGCACACCGAAATTGGACCGTAGATCAGTGGAAACGGGATCTTTGGAGTGACGAATCAAGGTTCACCTTTTACCGTTCAGATGGCAGGGTCTGGGTCTGGCGTCTACCTGGAGAACATCTCCTGCCAGAATGCATTGTGCCAACAATCAAGTGCGGCAGAGGTGGAATTATGGTCTAGGGGTATTTCTCCTGGTATGGCCTGGACCCTTGGTCCCCATTCATGGTAAGCTCAACTTCGATGCCTACTACACTATTTTGGATGATAATGTGCTTCCTACGTTGTGGCAGTTTCACGGGTTGGACCCCTGTTACTTTCAGGACGACAATGCCAGTTGTCATGTTTCGACGTTAACCAAGGCTTGGAATGGTGCCAATGGAGTTCATCGAATGGACTGGCCTGCCCAATGTCCAGACCTGAACCCTATCGAGAACCTCTGGGACGAGTTGCATCGCCGAATTCAGGGGTGCACTACCCGTGCAAAATCGGTGAAGGAACTTCTATGTCTTCTCGAAGCCGAGTCGAAGAAAATACCACTAGCTCTCATACAAAGACTTCTGGAAAGTATGCCCCGGAGAGTCCTCTCGTGGAGGCTCTACCAACTATTGATTTTGAATAAAGTTAGTTTTTCTTTTCTATCACAGGTGTCCAAATACTTATTGGTAGTCAGTGTACATGCATACTGCGAAATTAAAAATGGGACAGTTCTATATGTCCCGTTCTACTGAAACGATTGATGAAATTCAGCTTGCGTTTTCCATGTCTCGAATGCGCGATTTAGGATAAGTATTAAATTCATATATAGCCATTGTTCTAATATAGGTATATTGACAAGAAAATCGAACTTTGTCTGTTATAACATATTTTCCATATTTCGTTTCTACGACTCAAATTACGCCAAACTGTCACGTTTTTTCAAAGTTGCACCAGCAATTTTGAAAAAATTAGCTCTCAAAATTTTAACTCCTCGGTGTTAATTGAATTTGGTATATATTTATTAATATCTCTTTTTTATTAAACTTTTTTGATTCTTTCTTCCATATTTCGAAATTTAGGTTCATTCCAAATACAATTCATCCATTTTTTATGATTTATTTTTAAATACGTTTTAAAAAACTTTCGAAGAAATTTTAATTATAACCTATAAAAATTTACCACCATTTTAAGCTAGAAGTATTTTTAAGCATACCTGCCAGGAATTAGAGATTTTCTATAAAATGTCTTAAGATATACGTGAATTTACATATTGGCACGTTTTGAAATTTAACATACTTGTTAGAAGCAATAATAACACCAAATGTGATTTACGCAGTTTGTCAAAATTATTTGAAAGTATGAATGATGACCATATTTCCGCTAGTGTACAAAGAAAAAAAGGAGATGAGAATAGGTTGTTATAAATTAAGAAGTTCGCCGATTGAATTATTCTTGGCACAAACTAAAAAAAAATGCGCCAAGTTAATTTTTAAATTTCTCCATAAATTTCTCGCCAGAAATTACAAAATTTAATAGCTAGGCATAATTTGAGTCGTAGAATCGAAACATGGGAAAAAATTTGTATGCTATTTCAGAGAAAGTCCGAGTCAGAGGAAGGTGCTATATATAAATCTAATACCCATTCTAAGTCGCGCCTTCGAGACATGCAAAACGCAAGCTGAATTTCATCAATCGGCCCAGTAGAACGGAATATATAGAGCTATCCTTTTTTTTCGCAGAATACATAGCGCAGAAATCTGTATCATTGAGTCATCTATGAAGAACACATTTTACTCAAAATTTGCGGAACATTGAAATGTAAACTCTTCACTAGCTAGTGAAGGAATACATTTAAAAGAGATGTCTTAAATATTCTGCACAAATAAAGTAGTCCTTGCAATGTGAAAAAAATTGTTTTTAGGGTTATCCCTTTGTAAGTAAGATAGAACAGCAATCAAGAAAGTAGTTTCATATCAAATTTAAAGGGCAAATAAGCTTTGGGTTTCATGACATAATTATCGATTGATCGAAGTGGTTTGTTATCATAAAATTATAAATTATTGAAATCAAATAACAAAATAAACAGAATTATTATATAGCGCATTCATAATGAAAGAAATGTATCGCATAAAAATTTTTAGAAGTCTTAAAATTTTATCATTACAACATTTCAGTAATTTTTCGGGCTTTCAATAGGAATACCTTGTTATGAAATATAAGAAATATGTTTTAAACGTATCTGTTATCATCATCTTCAGATTAAATAAATGAGACCGGTTTATTTTTCATAACGAATTTTTTCAGTAATATGTAAAAATAAACAGCAAAACACAGAAGAAATTTAAAATGTACGAAATAAAATTTAAACGCACACGAAATTTTAAATAAAAATAAAAGTTACTAAGAGTTGAAACATATATATGAAACCAGATGTAAAATAAAATAAATAAAGAAACTCTAGTAGATAACTTTAGATTTTATTAACACAATAACAAAATACAAATGACTTAAATAACTACTCAGTTGGCACAAACATAAATATCTTTGCTAGTAAACCAATTTACTACAATGCTTAGCCCTTAATATTGCTACGTTTTTTTCTTCTTACGTACGTTAAAGGGTTCGTGGATTTGGAGTGAATAACGACGACACTCGATGAAGTATCTAAACAAACTTTATTGGCCAGTATTTTACAAGACAGCTTCAAAAACACTTTTACAGTCGTCGAAGAACTACTACAAACGAGCTGGAACAATCAGCGACACAGCCTTCAGACTATCAGGCTATAACGGTGGAGACAGCTTCATAGCAAAGCAGCAGAGTACGTTTCCCGACTCTGCTCGGTCGTTCTCGGAACTTCACGTACTCTCGAGACTCTCCACGCTAGAACTCGCGAAGCACTCGACGATACACTAGAGTACAATTCCCGACTCGGTTCGGTCGATCTCGGAGCTCAACACACTCTAAGATGAAACTTGACATTGCACTGTCTCGCGATACACTAAGAAACGCTCTCGATGCAGTCGAGGACCAGCTAGACATTCGCTCACTGACTGACTATCAGCTCGCTAGACGAAACACTAACTCTCCGCGTACCAGCAGGGTTTATATAGCTTTTGGTTTGTGTTCGAGAACGTTATGGGCTAAACCAGGAAGAATTTGTTCTAGAAGGTTCTCCATGCGTCTATAGCATATCGCCAATTTTGACGTCAAATGTCGCCAGATGGGCGATTTCTTGCCAAATGTGGCAACCATGCCTTCCCTTTCCTTTTTCTGGGAACCCTAAGCTTGCTTTGAGGGGAAGCCATCTTACCGTGCCTGAACATTTCGTAACAATAGATATATTTTATTAAATTAAAGATATTATCCGCCCCTTTTAAGATGTGAGAATCCTAATAAATTCTTTTGTAGTTTATCAGTCAATTTTAAATTTTTTGTGAGGTAATTAATTTTCATATGGGGTCGGATATAGCGAATCGAAAGTTGAATCCCTCGAACATTTTTACAGAGGAGTTTAATTGTATTAAAATTTATTTTTTAATAAAAATGGTTATCATTTCTATCAAATGCTTTGTGATATTTCTGCATACTTCTGACACTAATTTGTCTGCATTTGTATTTTACATCTTGCCTTCTTCAGTGACTTTTTTTTTTAAATCTTCCTCCCATTTACGAGTCTTTTTTCAATAAAATGAAAACATTTAAAAACTACAAATTAGATGTGGGAACGTTTTTTGAATTGCAAATGTTTCTTTTAATAGATATTCTTTCCTTTGATCTTTTAGTTTCAAACCTCAATTACCCTTTTCAGGAAATCTTCATCTGTGCTTTTCTCTCATTATAGTACAATTTAAGAGGGAAGTAACGAATTAATTGAACCCAGTGTTGAAACTTGGGAACGGAAACGTTTTCCCTTTATCTTTTATTATAAATACTTAATGCTTAAATGTTTTAATTGCTCATTTCTCTTGATGACTCCATCCTCTTAAACTTACTTCTTTAGAGATTTGAAATTCTTTCTTTCATATCCCAGCTTATTTAAAGATCATTCTTTTAATTTATCAGCGAGAATGTTTAATTGTTAGCCCAAAGGAACGCTAGCCCTGAAGGGCTATTAGTCTCGAAACGGCATTTAGCGTCGGTTTATTATAAACGCCCGTTTCAGATTTCAAATTGTTGCCACCAAATATTATTGCACTGTATTTTATTTAAAGAAATTAAATGATGAAGTGTTTATGAATGTATGTGTTTCGCGCATTGTGAAAAAACAACGGTACTAGAACCCATCAAATTTTGAACAATGTAGTCCTGCACCCAAATATGGACACCTGGAAGCTCGAATTTTAAATTTCGAATTCGTTTTATTGTCTACTTCATATTACGTAAAACATTAACAAATTTTTATTAACAAACTCAACGATTTCAGAGTGACAAATGGCAATGCTGTATAGAATAAAACATTTTTAACTCCAGCGCGCGAGACTGTCTATAAAAATCCTAAAGATAAGCTGTTTTTAAATATTTCGTGATTTTGCTGTTGAATCGAATTTTATATGGCGTAAGCGCTAAGAACGTGATATTTAATAAATGAAAAACATAAACATTAGTAATAAAAAGGTAAAAGTTTTGTAAACACATCTTCGTAAGAAAACTGAATATTGATATGATGAAGTGAGAAAAGATTGAAGAAAACAAACAAATGTATGCCCACACTTAATGCTTCATCAGGAATTCTAAACGTATACTGCTATTTTGCTTTCAAAATTTTTGTAAATTTCGTGTTGAATTGTATCTGGCGTAAGTGAGAAAAAAAATTATGCTAAATAATTAAAGCTGAAAAGACAAAAATGAAAAATGTCTTAGTGGAAGGGAGCAGACTGGTAGACTGCGAGCTCAGTGACAGCGTAAAAAACTTTAACAAAACCCTTTGGGCGATCGTTAACATATGAAAACTCTCAGATTTTTTTTTATCCTTGTTAAAATGAATTTAAAGACACCGTATTGAACAAAGCTTTGAAATATATATAAAAAACCAAAATTAAAAATCGAAAAAAAAATCGATTTTATTAATCATAACATTTTAAAATAAAACTACTTTTGTGTTCATTATATAACACATTATTCTGTGTTGAAAATTAGATAGTGCAGCAGAATTGCAAGTGATCTGACTAACAGAGAAAAGAGATCATACGCATATCCGAATAATTCGGATATTTGCAATCTCTTTTCAGACCAAATACGTATTTACAGTAAAATTTACGAAGATTTGTTTTGAGGGAGTTTCTTTTTTATTGCTAAAAATAAATTATTTTTCTTTTCGTAAAGCAAAAGAAGTAACACTCTTTGTCAGAATTAAACATGAAATTATATTCATTCATTCATTCAAATTATATTCATTGCAGTACATTCCTGTCCCAAAGAAAAAATCAATGAAATTAGTAACTGTTTAACTGCATTAAAAGGTTTTGCTCCCATATTTACTGCATTAAAATTAAACTAACGATGCAAAATTTTAATTTGCATAAAACAAGGCTGAATAACATAAGCTATATTTTTAAATGCTTTCCGAATATTTTATGAAGTGCTAGTAGTTATTCCATCAGATATTTAATAGTAAACGCTAACTCTTCAAGCAACCTTTGAAAACTTCCCAAGAACTGCGTCTTAGAGTCTTTCAGTTTCATAACAATATTTAAAATGAAAATTCAACTTTGGATGAAGCCATCGAAAATACTTTACTTTCATCTTAATTTCAAAAATGATTAGTGCGTGTAATATATTTTAAATGGTTATTAATTATCATTATTGTTGGCAGAATTAACCATTACTTATTCGCCAATATCTCTTGGCGAATATATTAAAAATCGCCAATAGTAACCCAGATTTACATTTCTACTGATTTCTAACTCGAAACTTAGCACGTGGATATGTAGTGAGTTCGATGAAGACACAAGTAGTCAAATATACTTTTTTCTTCAGTCAGAAATAAGGTGTTTAGATATTAAATTCTTAATAATTTGCAAGATTAGAAAGAGTTTTAATACTCCTTTCAACCTCGCCCCCTTGCAGGGACATTGTAAGCAGGCATGAATGCAAGAGCAGCTTATAATTCCAAAGGCTGCTGTTACTATCATTAAAACTACAAAACAGGTTGGGAAATATACAGAAAGTTAGTATAATTATAGTTTCTGAATCGCAGAGATATCTAAATCGATTTCTTTATTTTATTTACAGGAGGCTACTAGTACACAAATGCCATCTTCCGACGAGCCATCATAGATTTTCTTGGAGTGGAATCTAGAGATATTTCCACTGTCTTATCATCACATTCTTTCGGATTGCATAGATTTGATGTGTTCTTATATCACAACAATATTACGGTCACAAATATTTTTGCATTGCCCTTGAACAATTATCGAATTGAATCTAGGACAAGAGTTGAGTTTTGCCCAACCGCATGTTCAATTAGTCTCAGTATGTTCATTTGCAATGGTACAAAAATCTCAATTTTCAAAAGTTTCTGCCTTGTTCGTGATTCGAACGTCAGCTTGAATCTAGGGCAAAGATTGAACTTTATGCAGCAACATACACAGTTAAGTCTTTAATAGTGGCAACTATTTATTTACAAGGAATAGAAAAGTGAATCATGTCACTAAGTTTTACAGTTCTTCAATATAGTCGCCAGCATTGTGTACAACCCGTTTCCAACGATGTGGAAGTCGCAGAATACCTGTAGCAACGCCTGTTTTGTTGATAGTTTGAATGGACCGGTCTACTGCCGCAAGAATCTCAGGAACAGTTTGGAAGCGAGTGCCACGAAGTGGTTCCTTCATCTTAGGAATTAAGTCATAGTCACAAGGGCTTAGATCTGGGGAGTATGGTAGATGGTAAAGCCCTTCCCAGTCCCATCGCTTGTACAAATCAGTCACAGCTTCCGCTGCATGCGGCCGAGCATTGTCATGCAAAATGAGTGAAGAGTTCTGCAGAAAGCGTCGCCGTTTTTTTTTCTCAAAGCTGGTCGGAGATTGTGCTCCAAAAATGAGCAGTAATACTGCGCAGTGACGGTCTGCTGTGGGAGAACGGTATGCGTTAGGATGACACCATCACAGTCGTACACGAGAATCACCATAACTTTCACATTGCTGGGGTTCTGACGAAATTTCGAACGTCGTGGTGACCCGTGATGACGCCATTCGTTTGATTGGTGTTTCAATTCTGGCTGGTACGATCGGGCCCAAGTCTCATCCAGCGTAATGATACGGCGTAAAAAAGCATCTCCTTCGCGCTCATAGCGCTCCAGGTGGGTTCGGGCAGCTCGTATCGTAGTCATTTCTGCATTTCCGTCAATTGATGTGGAACCCATCGTGAAGCAATTTTTGTCATGGACAGGCGTTCCTTCAGAATGTGCAGCACAGTCGTATGCGCTAATCCTGTTTGTCCGGCCAGCTGACGAATCGTTTGGCGGCGATCACTGTCCATTAGTGCTTCAACAGCTTGCACGTCTGCATCGCTGACACTCGGACGACCTGGCCGCAGCATGCCTGCCACGTTTTGTCGTCCTTCATGGAATGCTTTCACCCATCTTGCTACGGTTCTGTAAGGCAATGCAGATTCCTCGCAAGCCTCTTGAAGCCCTGGATGACACTGTCGTGCTGTACGACCTCTGGCACATTTAATTTTTATCCAACATCGTTGTTCTTGTTTTGAAAACATCCTGATAACACTTACTTTAGACCGCGAGCTAATACAAGGATCCGTTCTTCGCGTCACTCCGCATGCGCGTGACGTAGGCAGGACGAGTCTTTTTGCTGAGAGGTAAGGTAGGTATGTAGTTCACGTGTGGTATACGCGATATTCTTTGGTTTTGTTGCGTAGCGTTTCTTCAGCTGTGTTGCCACTATTAAAGTTCCAACCCTTGTATAATCTCCTCCGGAGTAGTGCGAAAGTCTGCATTTGGAGAAATAACTCGTATATTTGGAAACAGTGGCCCAAATATTTGGCTGCCACTTCACCTTCATTGATATACCTGCCAACGGCAGAGGAGTAAATTCATTATAGTACATTGATAATTTGAACCTGGTTCAAATCCCACCGAACTGTTTAGCTGCATGCGAGTTTTTCTGGTTTCTCATGTGTAACGTGAATATAAGCCAGTTTTCCCTTTGTGCTTTGCCATAATCTTAATCTTCCTATTAGAACCTCCTTTGAGAAAGAAAGTTATATTATATGAAGCCGGTTAACAGAGCTATCAATAAAAGAAAGATCGAAAAAAAATTAACATTAATTATTTTCTTTTTTTTTAATCAAGAATTTAATAGACTGAAGAATACCATCAATGGAGCTGTCGCACCATCGTTACAACTTCCGGCAATAGATGCTTCATCGATGGGTACCATCTACTATCTGCTACACCAAGCCAAGGCGGTGGCTTTGTGGTCAGCGGCATTGATTGAGAATTTTTTACGTAAGTTCTTACATGAATAATGATTGACAGGTTTACATTAGAGACGAAGCACGAAGCACGATGTGCACGAAGCAATATATAAAAGATTATATATAACAGTATATATAACATTTATAACAGTAATACAATTTTGAGACGTGTACGGATACATACAGTGAAAAAATTATATAGATAAACGTAGATAAAGATGAGAGATGGTGCATTTAATAGACAGATAAAACAAAACATGCACACAGTAAATGGCATAGCTGAACATCTCTGAACATTTGGATTTTTCCGCATAACCGAAACTTTAGTGGTATTTTCGTTCATCACCGTACAATATTTAGTGCAAAATATTCATGAAAGTCTATTCCTCAACATGAACTACTCACGCTTCATCAAATGAACTCCATGTTGGAGTTCCATACCCACACACGTGTTGTTCCTTTAACCAGAGAAATCAAACTTCAGATCTTTGCTCTCAATCTCCACAAAAATATTGAAAATTTTGCTTTACTAGCCCAAAGGGCGTTAGCCCAGAAGGGCTGTTAATTTCGGTTTAGCATTTTGCGTCGATTCATTTTCTGCGTTGATTTCACATCTCATACTGTTGCCACCAAATATTACAGCCCTGTATTATAGCTAAAGAAATTAAATAATGAAGAATCTGCATAAATATCTGTATGATTTTCGTATAGTGATAAAACAGCGGTACATAGAATCATCAAATTTTGAATAACGTAATCCTCCACCGAATATGGGCATCGGGAAGCCCTAATTTGGAATCTGGAATTTGTTTTATTATATATTTCATATTTTGTCAGGCATTAAAGAATTTTTGATTAACAAGTTCAAGGATTCAAAAGCGAGCAACGGCAACACTGTACGAAAAAAAAACATTTTTGCCTCCAGCGCGCGAGACTGTGTACCGGAAATTCTAAAGATGTGCTCATTTAAAAATTATTTTTCGATATTGGTATTGAACTGAATTTTATGGTTTAAGTGCGAAGGCCATGATATTTAATAAATAAAGGTAACCCACAAAACGTTAAAAAATGCTCCTTTGGGCGTAATATAAAATCTGAAAGCTTTCAGATTTTTTTATAGTAGTTTATTATAGTTATTTTAAAATGTTTCCTACAATAAACTGAATAACAACTGACAAAACTATGAAAGAAAGAAAAGTCAAAACTAGTACTTATTTACTTGGCAAGTAATTAAAATTGCCTCAAATGCTTTATTTATTGTATTTAATACATTTTCCCACTTCCTATATCAGTATTTGGCAAATTTGCCGTAATGTATCTTTTCACGGTTTAAATCAATTTTAGTTTCTTCCCGACTAAACCTTCTCGTCAAAAGAAGAAACCAGTAATGGAAAAAACGAGCTTAACCAATGAAATCAGACACTTTATGATACCAGGATCTCCGATATGGAGTATAATTTGCTCTTAATGTCTTCAAAATGATCCAACTATCTGTGTAACTGAATCCCAGTTGAATAATGTCGTCGTATAATGAACATTTTAATGATGTTCTTCCGAGAAATTACTGTTCCACAAGAACTCATAAATCACCTTTGAGTATTAGTGGAAGTACATCTTAAGGTATGAGATACCCAGATACATTGAAAGAATTTGAACAGAAAATTCAGGTTCAAATTACGATTGGAAAAAAATAAAATTGAAATCGGAAATAGGAATCGCTGCTTGCATTCGGACTTTTTCACCAGTGAAACAGTTTCGTGAATGATTAACTTATCGTTATTGGCAGTTTTATCCAATATCCTTCAAGAATCTAATTGAAAATGCTAGCACAAATGTATTCTCATGATTTTTATTAACAGTTTAAAAAAATTAAAAAACATGAGAGGTTTCAGATTTTATATTACGACCGGAATGAAGTTTTTTTAACGTTTGTGTTACCTTTATTTATTAAATATCATGTTCTTCGCACTTGAACCATAAAATTCAATTCAATAGCAATATCATAAAATATTTAAAAAGAGCATATCTTTAGAAGTTCCGATGCACAATCTCGCGCGCTGAAGATAAAAATGTTTTTTTTTTTGTACAGTGTTGTCATAGCTCGCTTTGAAATACACTCACGTTTGTGAAAATTGCAACACCATGAAGGACTTACGCGAGTGAGCTGAAATTTTCAGGAAATGCAAAGTAGCGCATGATATGCAAATGATTAGAATTGCAAATCTGTAGCGCATGCGTATGCTGAGCAGCGCCCTCTGAACGGCTGATGGATCCGAATAAATAGACGGCTGTAGCGAGGCGTGTATGGTTATCGGTGGTTGTCTGCTAGTGGTAACGGTTAACTCAATCTGTACTTATGCCTCGTCGACGAAAGAGAGCGAGATTTGAACAACTTACAGAGTTTGAACGAGGGAGAATCATCGGCCTTCGTGAAGCTGGATTGTCGTATCGTGCAGTAGCCTCTCGTGTGCAGCGTAACAGCAGCACAGTGATGCGCGTTTGGAAGCAGTGGACGGACGAGTGTCGGACAACTCGGAAATCCGGGAGTGGACCCCGAAATGTGACGTCAGCTCGCGATGATAGACACCTGGTCCGCATGGCGCGGACGGACCGTACAGCTTCCTCTAGACAATTGGCAGCACTGTGGTCAATAGCTACAGGTGTTTCATTGTGTGCTTCATCAATTCGTAGACGTCTGCTGCAGTGTGGACTGCGCGCACGGACTCCTTTATACAGGATCCCCCTAACGCACGACCATCGCCGCCTGCGGCTACAATGGGCCAATCAGCATAGAGACTGGCGTGCTGATTGGCAGCATGTCGTGTTTTCTGACGAATCCCGCTTTAATTTGTGGTACCATGATGGCCGCATTCGTGTCAGACGCTATGCCGGTGAACGCCACCTTCCGGAGTGCATTATCGAACGCCACAGTGGACGAACACCCGGAGTTATGGTCTGGGGCGCCATAGCATATCATAGACGATCTCAATTGCTACGAATTGTGGGCAATCTGAACAGCAACCGGTATATCCGTGAAGTTCTACAGCCCGAAGCTGTTCCCTTCCTTCAAAGCTTGCCAGGCGCTGTATTTCAACAGGACAATGCCCGCCCTCATACTGCTCGGATTGTTAAATCCTTCTTTGCAGCGCAGCAGGTACAGCTTCTTCCTTGGCCTGCGTGTTCCCCGGATATGTCGCCAATTGAACATGTGTGGGATGTCATTGGTCGGCGTCTTGCTCGTGATCCTCGTCCTGTTGCGTCTGCAGACGAACTTTGGGTACGCGTACAAACGATATGGAATGCTCTTCCTCAGTCAGACATTCAAACTTTGTTTGACTCCATGCCACGTCGTGTAGCAGCACTTATTGCGGCGCGTGGTGGCCACACAAAATACTGATTCTGATCTCTTGTTCTTGTTTTTTTGCTTTGAACATTTAATCATTTATTTGTACCACTACCACTCAACTGTGTATTAAATTGCATTCAATTATGACGATTCCTTCTTGGTGTTGCAATTTTCACAAACGTGAGTGTAGTTGAGTTTGTTAATCAACAAATTGGTTAAAAGCTTTACAAAATATGAAATAGATAATGAAATAAACACCAAGCTTCAAATTGGGCTTTCTGATTCCCATATTCGAGTGAAGGACTACGTGTTTCAAAATTGGATGTGTGTAGGTGCCGTTGTTTCCTAACATTGCGAGAAGCATACATACATTCATGCAGATACTTCATTATTCAATTTCTTTAAATACAATGCAGCGTTGTAATATTTGGCATAAAAAATTCGAAAAGTGAAACGCCGTTTTATAGTGGACGACGCAAGGTGTTAAAGAGAACTAAATAGCCGTTCTAGGCAAATTGCCCTTTTAGGTCAATAATAAACGGTTGCGTAATATGTACAGAAAAGAAGAAAGAGAGAGAAAAATGAATTTTAATTTTAATAAATTGTTTTGCATCCAAGAAAATTTCTTTAATTTACAGAGTTAGTTAAATGCATAAATTATTCAAAAAATTTTTTCAACATAAAATAAAAATAAAAATTATCATTTGCAGGGATATAATAAAAATAAAATTGAAAAAAAATGGAATCAGAACTTAAAAAAATTCAAAAGGAGCCACAGAAGACAAATTAATAAGAAACGGTACAAAATTAAATTGCAATTGGGATTAGGAATAAATTTTAATTCCTCGTGTCTCTTTATCAGATTTTTATTAGTCCAAAGGGGCTTTGTCCCTGAAGGACTGTTGTTTTCGTTTTGCGATTTTGCGTTGAAACACTCTGAATGTCTGTTTCACTTTTCAAATTGTTGCCACAAAATATAATCGTCCTGTATTGTATTTGAAGAAATTAAATAATGAAGAATCTCCACAGATGTATGTATGTTTCTCGCATTGTGATAAAGCGATGGTACTTAGAGCCAACCATTCTGAATGACGTAATCCTACTACGAATATGGGTATCCGGAAACCCAAATTTGAAATTTCGAATTTGTTTTATTATCGATTTCATATTTTGTAAAGCGTTAACGAATTTTTGATTAACAAACTCAAGGATTTCAAAGCGAGCAATGACAGCGTTGTACAGAAAAAACACTTTTATCTCCAACGCGTGAGATTGTATTAGAAGTTCTAAAGATATGCTCAGTTTAAAATTATTTTACGATATTGTTCTTTAACTGAATTTTATAGTTCGAGTGAGAAGAACATGATATGTAATAAATACAGTAACACACAGAATATTAAAAAAACGCCCCTTTGGACGTATTTACTTTTATTTTATTACGACGAATGAGCCTATTTATTTTCCAGAAACTACATAGCACTGTTAAGTGCAGAACTTTTTCTTTGCATTATGCTGCCTTTTTTTACGGTTCTTGAATTTTAATAGATTAATCTGTTTAAAATTTTAATTTAATTTCTTTAAAAATTATTCTATAATTTTCTTATAATCTTGTGAATTTCACTTCAGTTTAATCTGCAGATAAAAACTGTTCTTAAATAAGTGCTAATAGGCATTACATAAAATATGTAGTAATTATATCTTTTTATCCGTTACTTTAGTCTGCAAGTTCATCCGTGATTTCTAATCAAGAATACGTTACAGATTAAGAATAAGGAAAAGGAACTAATAGCATTTATCAAGACGATAAATGCATAGTATCCAAGATACTTTAATCAGTATTTATCTACGCTTAAGCAATAAATAATAAGCCCCAAGTTATCAGTTAAATAAAATAATTATTAAAAATTAATTAGCCACATTAACGGAAAATTTAGCTTGAATACAAAACAAATGAAAACGTAGCTGCCCATGATCGACAAATTAAAAAAAAAAACATGATTTAAACTCAAGACATATTAATTTCCGAAGAAGCTGGTGAAACGTAATAAAAATAAAAGAAAAAAAGTATGATAATTGGCATTTCTGGATACATCGTCTTAAAGGAGTTGACGCGACGAAAGAAAGAAGTGAACAGTCTGCTTTTGAACTGATAATGACATAATTTTTAACAAATACACACACATATATTGTACATATAGAGAGGAAGAGGTAGACATAGATATCTGCGTGTCTACTGTGTGCATATATATCATTATATCTATATTTATACCTGTATCTATCTACCTATCCATCTCTCTCTCTTTCTTTGTGATATATAAATATATATTAGATATAAAAATTAGCAAAATACGATAGCTGCTTTAAAAAAAAATTGGCGACCTTAAAATAAGCTCTCCCCCTAACCTGTTCCCCTTCACCTGTTCTCCCAAATTCGAGATATTTTCATGTTACGTAACGTTTAATGCAGATACCTCTTGTCCACGCAAATAATTGTAAACCAAAACTTTTTTCTAACTCGAAGTGAAACTTGTGGCTCCTTCTCTTCTTCCTTTGAACTGCTGCGTTCTCTTTCACGTAAGCTTTTACCCTCGCAAGATGCTTCTTATCCACGTTGCTACGTACTTGCTTAAGATGACGTCCTACTTTAAAACCCGTGTACATGGAAATTATTGTATTCAACTATAATGAAATAAATAGATTAAAAATTACCTTATGTACAAAAGGTGATTTGATATGCGTAAAAAATAAAGATCGTGATTGTTCGAGCTCTGTTCTGTTGGATGCGTAATCAAACCTTTCCACTCAGTCGTTCAGCCACCACTGTGTTCTGTCATGACTAATATCGAAAGGCACTAAAAAGGCCTGGATCCCTTCATCCTACGCATTTAAAATCACCATATATATATATATATATATATCACAGTGTGTATAAAATAAAAATTTTGTAATTTTAAGTCTTTTTATAACTGAAAAAGCGTAAACACAGCTACTACTCGTTCTAAAATTAGTTTCAATTTTTCTTAGCTTTTGATAGAACTTAATTACTCATTATATCTGAAAATTACAATATTTTTTAGCCCAGAAGGACTATTAATTTCGTTTCGGCATTTTGTGGCGTTTCACTATAAACGGCGTTTCACTTTTTAAATTGTTGCTACCAAATATTATCGCCCTTTATTAAATTTAAAGAAATTAAATAATGAAGAATCTGCATAAATGTGTATATGCTTCTCGCATTGTGGTAAAACAACGGTACCTACAGCTATCAAATTTTGAATAACTTACGTTTCCACCCCAATATGGGCATCTGGAAGCCCAAATTTGGAATTTGGTGTGTTATCGATTTCATATTTTGTAACTTAACGAATTTCTGATTAAGAAACTCAACGATTTCAAAGCGAGCAATGGCAAATTTGTACGAAAAAACAAAATTATCTCAAACGCGCGAGACTATGTATCGGAAATTCTGAATATATGGAAATTATTTTGCGATTTCGCTGTTGAATTGAATTTTGTGATTTAAGTGCAAAGAACACGATATTTAGTAAATAAAGGTAAGACGCAAAACGCTAAAAAGGAGCCCCTTTGACGTCCAAAAAATTTCAAACCTTTTTTTTTTTTTTTTTTTATTTTTTTTTTTTTTTAAGTTTATGACTAACGTCTTTCTCCAGTATTTCTTGCCGAGGTTAAGAATCGCCCTTAGTAACCCTTATTTACTGCCTTCTTGTTTATCCAAAATTGTGTAATGACCATTTTTAATTCCTTGTGAGAATTAAAGCAAGTGCTGTAATCGCGAAAATTTTCGAGTATCATATTTCAACGAAAATATCCAATTTGACGGCTATCTAATGCAATTTAACGATATTTTTGCTGTCATATGTACGGATGGACAGAATAAAGGACTCTTGTAGAGACATTAGGTTATTTCGAAGCAGGAAACATGAAACTGCAACGCCTTCGTCGGGAATCGAACCAAGGAACTCTCGGTTACGCGTCGAGCATGCAGATCACTACACCACGAAGGCATGCGAAGAAGGCGGGAAAAATACCTTATACTCTTTTCTCCCAAACGGGTTGGAAAACGGATTTACGTATTTTCCGCAGAATTTTTACGCAAGACAAGTCAGTTTCTGCACCTTCAGTGCCTTTTTGCTGAGTAGGTAAAAACGTAAACTTTTAGTTTTTTGCATCGAAAAATCTGCCATCTTTTCAGCTGGCGGCATTGCTTGTTCTTGTGTAAAAATTCTAATTTTAATTGTAAAAATTGTTCTAACTGTATATGATGTTTTATATTTTTGTATTTTTGAATTATTAACAAAGATATTTTGAGGTTTTATGTATTTTTGCCTTATCGCTAACTGAGAACTGAATTAGTTGAATGGGAAATATATCTTCAATGAAATTCGAGGAAATAATTTTAAATGGATAATTTAAAATTAATATTAATTTAATATTTTGTAATTTAATATTGCGTATAAGGAAGACGTGTGTACAAATCAGATTTTTTTTAAGGCTCAGAGAAAATAATGATTTTCCTCGCTTATTTCATTACTTCTTTTTGTATATTGACACGAAATATATTAAATTAAATTGAAGTTCAAATTAATTTATTGCAGATTGTATGAATTCCCAGTTTTTTTTCCTATTAATTGTAGATTTTCGTATATGGATTTGGTTTGACAGTTTAATAATTTTTCATACGAAAATTTGGTTCATTGAACTTCTGTTTGAATAATTGCAGTTGATTTAATTTTGCATTTTTCAGAGGTACAAATAATTTAAAATAATTAGTTTAGGTAGTACCTCAAATGACTGCAAGCGAACAGACACATAAGAGATAATGTCAGAAAAAACGATAGTATCGGTGGACATATTCTTCCAACTCATGAAAAAATATACATCTGACAGTTACAAAACAGCTTTTTCAAATTGTATTTATGATTAGTATTTTGTCTCTTTTTTATAGTTACTTAATTATTTTTCCAGATCAGTTCAATTTTATTTTATAGAATTCATTAAATTCACTTAATTGCTTTTAATAATATAATTAAATTTCAGCTTTAAGTTCATTTTTTGCCTGTTTAATTATAGTTTAACTTCTATAAATAATTATTTTATGTCAATTTTAGAAACAGCTGCGCAGGATACTTTTCTTAAAAGTCTTATTTACATCATTTGTTTCAATTTTAATAATATATAGCATTTGACGATTATTGTCGACGTACAGAACAATGGTGTGCAAGCCGGTGGGGTTTTACATTTTTATCAGCTAAAGCATCTGTGACCGTTTATTGATTGGTCTGTTTCCCTCTTCATTTATGTAATCAGTGCATCTTATATTAGCCGAATGTAAGATGAGTCAATTTAAGCCATTAAGGCAGTTACAATTTTATCAAAATGGAAACACAAAATAAATTGTGCCTCGTCACAAGAGAGCTCATTGTTGGCGATTGGCGATGCATAAGAAACTTTATTTACTTTTGATATTAGGAAAAATATTGCTAATCTGCCTAAGAATGTAAATCAGATAATTCTGTACCAGGTGAGAAATATGTAATATTAGAAACATTTTTTTTAATTGCAGCAACGCTATATGTATTTTTTTACATTATTAAAAAAACAGAAACCTTTCACAATTTAAATTAAGCCCAAGAGGGCTTTTTTTAAAGTTTTGTTCACTTTATTTTTTAAAAATCATGTTCTTCACCGTTAAACCATAAAATTCAATTCAACAGCAGTACCAAAATATATTTAAAACAGCATATCTTTAGAATTTCCGAAACAGTTTCTTTCGTTGGACATAAAAATATTTTTTTGCGTGTAGTGTTGCCATCGCTCGCTTTGAAATCGCTGAGTTTCTTAATCAAAAACTCATAAATGCTTTACAAAATATGAAATAGGCAATAAAACAATTCCAAATTTGGGCTTTCAGATGCCCATATTCTCAGGAGGGTTTTACGTTATTCAAAATTGGATGGCTCTAAGTATCGTTGTTTTATCAGAATGCGAGAAACATACATGCATTTATGGAGAATCTTCATTAACTAATTTCTTTAACTATAATACAGGGTTTTAATATTTGGTGGCAACAATTTAAAAAGTGATTCACCGTTGATAGTGAATCAATGCAAAATGTCAAAACGAAATTAATAGCCGTTCTGGGGAAATTGCCACTTTGTGCTAATAATTATAATAATAGTATTAACGAATAATTATAATGATTTTATTAAAATAATATTATTTCATTCACGTTATTAAAAATAAAAATTATCCACATCACTAAAAGATGCATTTATTACTTTGAAACCGCTCAGTTGATTAAACAGAAATGGTAATTTTTGAAAATAAATTAAGCATCTTACATGTTGCCGAATGGCAGCATTCAGACGACAGATAACTCTCGAGGCTACCCGCAAAATAATTTGAGATGTTATATTTTAAGTTAGAACTTTGGAAGAATGATAGAAATAGTTACAATACAATGTTAGTACTTGGGAAGAATGGTTTATGTAAATTATTATGATTTGGATATGTACTATAACTTCTTTCTGTAGTCTTCACCAGAGTGCAAATTAGTTACTAGAGTATAAGTAGAGCGTTTGAATCTTTTAGAGTTTCCGATAGCCTCACATACATTTCGTATCCTGTCGTCTGCTCTGCCAGGGATTATTCCTTTAGCCATTTTGCTAGCCGACGTTAAATATTTGAGACAGCTTAAGTAATCTATTGGTGTAGTTACTTAAATTGCGCTATTTAGTGTGTCTTCCTAGATCACTGGCGTAGTTTCTTCAATTACGTTACTTAATTTCGGTTCCATTTACGTACTTTTAAATTGGGCAGATGGCGAAGTTAAGTATAGTAGAACAAGTATAGCTGTTAAATTTAGAGTTAATAAAAATTTTACACTGCTGGCCACCGTAAATGCAACAACGTGAAGGAAGCATGCAAATAACATGAAATTTACAACATGCATTAGCGGAGGTGAGATATGCATATGATTAGAATTTCAGCGGAGACGCACATCACGCGCGCCTGTGGCGCCACTTCAAGAGTTCGACAGAAGAAGGATAGTGGCCTATCGAGAGTGTGGATTATCTTTCAGAGAAATCGGTAGTCGTGTTGGACGAAACCAAAAAACTGTAATGCGCATATGTGACCGTTGGATGCAGGAGGGTACGACGGACCGACATGTTCGATGGCATCCACCTCAGTGCACCACTTCATGTTATGACAAGAACATTGTGCGCGTGGCAGTGGCGGATCGCTCAATCACATTACGAACCATAGCACAGCACATTCAGTCTATAACACATCATCCAGTGTCTGCGCGTACCATTCGAAGCCGTTGATCGCAGAGTGCTCTGTCCGCAAGACGTCCATTGCTTCGTTTACCCTTGACGCACAACCACAGACGTCTCCGCCGCCAATGGGGCGATGAAAGAAGGATATGGACGGCAGAATGGAATGAAATTGTCTTTACTAACGAGCCACGCTTCTGTCTACAACACTACGATGGTCGGATTCGAGTCTGGAGACACCGTGGAGAAAAGATGCTGAACAGCTGCGTTATGCACCGCCACACTGGTCCTGCACCGGGTATTATGGTATGGGGTTGTATTGGATATCACTCTCACATTATTCTAGTACGCATTGCCTGTACTTTAAACAGCCAGCGCTACATGTCCGAGGTGTTGAAGCCAGTTGTCCTTCCTTACCTTCAGGGCTTGCCCACAGCCATATTTCAGTAGGATAATGCGCGACCACACGTGGCACGCATTGTCCAAGAATTCTTAGACAGATTGAATTGCTTCCTTGGCCGGCTCGCTCTCCAAATCTTTCGCCGATAGAAAACACGTGGTCCATGGTTGCTGAAAGATTGACCCAGACTGCATCCCAAGCTGCCACACCAGATCAACTTTGGCAACGTGTGGAAGCTGCTTGGTCTACTGTACCCCAAGAACACATCCAAAGTCTCTTTGAATCAATGCGGAAGCGTGTGGCAGCGGTGATCTCCAACAATGGCGGCTGCTCTGGCTACTGATTCTCGAAGGAACCACCCTTCACAGAAGTCCATAAATTTAATCATTTGATACTTGGTCAACATAAACGTATCGTAACAGTCGAAAACTTTAGGAAAACCCGATTGAGAATGATTATACCATTAATACGACAAGCACTGCAAAGCTCTACTTTGAAATGCACACTTTAAAACAAGTATTCTCTAACTTTAAAATAGGAACTTAGAAAATGCGTTCATAACCATGGAAGTGATTTGATTCATAACCCTCCGAATAATAACTGCGGAAAAAAGGTCGACTGCTTAATTTTCATTTCTGTTTATTACAGTCCGTGTTCCACTTCATGAAAAACACATGAATGATGGCTGACCTGATCTGCAATCTGAAAGGAAATGGAGAAAACAAAGGCTGTACGGAGATAACGACATGAATTACGATTGCAGATTTGGAGGGGAGGTCACAAGGGCCTTGAAATGCCTAATATAAAGTAACAGCTTATGAAAAGTGTAAACTTGTGTTTCTGTTGATTTATTGTTTTATTCAATAGGTCTAGGCACGGAAACGATCTGCAGAGTTTCATTTAGATCGTTCAACGGTGATATTTTGAGATTAGATTTATTCTGCAACATGCAAAATCTAAATTGTTTGGACGTGAATTCCTGCTTGGACATAATTAGACTGTACACTGTAAATATAAATGGAATTTTTTGTGTTACCATTTCGGGAGAAATAACATATTTAGTAATGGTGGAATAGTTTTCACTTATCATTTATAGATGCACAACTGGAAGTTGGAATGTCCGAGACAGTGTCAACGAATAAGTTGTAATCGGAAATTTTATTCTTCTTAACACAGATCCAACTTGCTTCAAACCAATCCATCATAAGGTACTCAAGAGCATCTCTTTCCAAAAGTAATCTCTGGAACTTTCCCAAGATTGTCCTTGGAAAAAGCTAAGTGATTGATCTTTTAGTCAATACTATTTGCACTTATTAGCATTAAAAGAAACGTATTCTTCCCAAAGAAAATCTTCAAAATTATCTTTTTTTAAAATTGTTACTCAAATTATTGGATTGAGTTGAGACTGAATAATTCGTATTTTATTTCCTGGTATTTTTTGTCAAACGCCATTTCTATCGAAACTAATGTAATCAATATTTAATTGAATACTCGATATAAAATATTGTGAAGCCTAGTAGTTATTTGAACGCAGTTTCTGTCTGTGGCAAAGATCTTAATTTTTCTGAGATATGGATCATTAAGTTAAAGCTTCTAAGTTTCATTCTACTTAATATGATTGATTACGTTTTTATCATTTCTCTTAATAGTTTTTTAATAGTTTTAT
This sequence comes from Stegodyphus mimosarum, assembly GCA_000611955.2. Lineage (NCBI taxonomy): Eukaryota > Metazoa > Arthropoda > Arachnida > Araneae > Eresidae > Stegodyphus > Stegodyphus mimosarum. Next base: position 60,286 of record KK115700.1, read on the forward strand.
AAGAAAAGTCTTTCAACCAGATGGTACGACTAGTTAAGTTTTATAATATCTCGGATATTTCATAGTATCTGGTAATCATTTTTAACACCTCAAAAGAAACCTCACTGATGTATTTATTGTTTTCTGTTTGGTGCCCAGCTAATGTAGTAAATATTGCCACTTGAAGGAAAACGTTATTGAAAACTTCGTGGGCAAGCGACAAAATCAAATAAATGCATAGTAGCATAATGAAAAATAAAGAATTGTTGTTGAATAAACGCAGAATGTTAATTTATGGTTAAATAATATATTGTTAAATTTTCGGCCATTCCGTATTGCCGTTATTTGAGAGAGAGCGTACGGGTTCGTAATGGATTGAACGCACTCAGAGGTGACGTCAGCTTGATAGAATTTGCTTCTCCAAAAGAAACAATTTACAGTTCTAGAATTTTCCACAAAAGTACTCGAACAACTGCTCTCAATATAACGGAACAGTCAGTAATTACCACTTCGAACTACTAAGAACATTAAACATAACGCAATGCAAAGTGTATTTAAAAAGCGAAGCTCGGACGGAGTCTCTCAATGCTCCAGAAGCACAACAAGAAATCTATTTTGAACTGAAAAAACTCGGAACTTCGGTCTTATATGGTTTTCCCAGGCCATCGAGAAATTTCTAGTACCTTCTATTTCTCGAAATTACTGTAAGGCATATACGGTTAAAAATACATGTAAGTGCATGTTACACTCACAGTTACATTGACATTTAGGACAACTACAGTTTTACAGGGACTAGACCAGAAGCTGCCAAATAGTCGCCAAATTTGGCAACAAAAATTAATCGCCAAAGCCATCGCGAGCCTGAAGGTATAGAGATATATAGGCAATTTAGAGAGAGACATTTATCTCAAGGTTAAATAGACTTGTCCTATAACTTTATTTTTCTGTCTGAGCTATGTCTGTTGAGGCATTTGATTTTAGTTTATACAAAAGATACTACAACTCTACGTATAATTTGACTGAAGCTACTTATATATGTACGAAATTCGTAACACTATTTTGAACAGATTGTTTTAAATAAAAGATTTTGTGGTTTATATATTTAATGTCTTAGAAACTAAATCTTACCTATTGTAACTGCTTACCTATTGTCTTACCTATTGTATTACCTATTCACTTACCTATTGTCGACCTATTGTAACTGCTTAGACTGCTTCTTTCAGACGTTAAAAGTGAAATATGCATCCATAGATCGAACTGCAGTTCCTTTTTTTTAATTTCATAGTTTTTGTATTTCAATTTTTTTTTTAATTTTTAATTACAATCTACTCTAGAAGTTAGGCTGCAATTTAAAGTTTACATACCATGATTTTTTATGTTATTTTGCATTTTGCCTGGACGTAACAAAACTCGTTCTTTCATTAAAAGTTTCAATTAATTTAAGTTACTTTACTTTCATTAAAACAAGTCAGTTAACAGAATAAGAGGGAATTTTATTATTATGCGAAAGAGAATTCTCTATTATGTTAAACCTAATTGCCTCTTAATTTCTGTTATTTCAACCTTTATGTAATGGAGACGATTTATCTTCCTCGCTTTGAATTAAAAGTCATAATAACAATAAATCTAGTGAAAGGAAACTAAAGAAACTTTGTCACTACATTCTAGGAGATCTTGAAATAGAAAATGTTTCAATTATGTACAAGAAAATGCTGCCAAATCTTCCCTTCAAATTTATGCTACCTCTCGTAATTGAAAAATCGGACATAATTTTGATGAGAATGACAGAAGAAACAGAAGTAACAGGTATAGGGTGAATTAAGATCGGTACCTGTGCATCCAAGTATGTATATTAGATATCGCCGGGCTTTGCTAACGTCTAAGTTAAAAAGAAGAACACTCCGGGGGGGGTGGCTGTCCGAGGAGCTCCCATCTCTCTTTTGTTTACCAGCAACCACCCGAGAGGAGAGGATTTTGGCTCTTTTGGCTCACCTTGTATCAGAATGATCCATTGCAGCACAGATACTGTACTCTTACAAACATACATGCCTCGTTCCAGGGCCTTGGTACGGCAGTGAGATCACTAGTCACTATTCGTTCACTATCCCATTTCGGCCACAAACAGAAATAACAAGAAAATATTAGCATAAAAATAACGTGTTATACAAAATAAATATTGCACGCTTACCGTTTTTTAATTACTAAAAAAAGACGCTTGTACTTAGTGTTTCCATTAAATACTTAAATTATAACAAAATGCATATTATTTTGCTATTCATAGGATTTGAAGAACCAAAAAATGGCATTAAAACACTCAATTCTAAAATAGTTGCTAAATTTCTTAGTTTTAGAAATAGTTTCACAGTTTCTTAGTTTTACTAATGTTATGTTTGATGATAACAAAAATCGCATTAGTAATCAATTTCCTGTCTAGACGGGAATGAAGCCTTAACTGCCCATTTTAAAATCAGGAAATCCAGTCAGAAACGCTACTGAAGCTATTTCAAAGAATATTTTATATTTTGCACACAGCTTAGCGAATTTTCATTTGGCACCAAATTGAACCAATTCAGAAGACTGAACTGAGATTTAGAAAGATTTAACGATTTTTGCATGCATTCAGCTACAATCCGAAAAAAGAAATGTAATTTTGAAGACTTCAGGTGTCAACGATTAAGATATTAAAATTGACAGAAAATGTAATTATGGAATTTCAAGGATCTATAAAAGTCACTAATTTGATGACGAATTTTCAAATCTCACCAATTTATTATCAGGGTTTGCAGCACATACACCAAGCACAGAACCATATCCATCGTGAAAACTGAAAATTGTAATATATATAAATCTCATAATTTTACAACATAGTACGCAATAATTATACTCATCTATGCAAATTTATTTATGCTTGAATTTTATAGCATATCGTTCGCTTTCAAAACGCTTTCTTTCAAGCAATTTAATACAATAATATTGAATGAAATATGTTTCTTACTTTTGCTTTAAATTCGTTGTACTTTCTTTCCGTTTCTACAGCGAAACCACAAACTAAGATTTATTACTGTTAACACATTTTATATGTTAATTCTATCCATTACTTTCCTTTTATTCCATCAACCTCAACAAAAATGCAAATTAGGCTGAATTAAAATAGTGAGGAAATCTGCACGTGCCCCCGAAGCAGTGGATTCTTTCATTCCTTCTTATAATTTTGAATTATAACCTATAAAAGTTTTACAATCATCTTAAGTAGATGTATTTCTAAGCATACCTGCAAAAAATTAGAGCTTTTTATTCAAAATTTCCGAAGATATACGTGAATTTATATATTGGGGCGTTTGGAAATTTGGCATATTTGTTGAAAGCAATAATAGCGGAAATGTGGTTTACTCACTTCGTTAATATTATTTTAAAATAAGAACGGGCTGACTTTTTTCCGCTCATCCACAACGTAAAAAGGCAGGAACGATGTGACTTTTTCCATCGCTGCACAATGGAAGGGAAGGAAAATACGTTGCCACATATTAAGAATTTCGCCAAGTGAATTATTCTTGGCTCAAACTCAAAAAAAGTTCGCCAAGTTAAATTTCTGAATTTCTTCGTAAATTTCGCACCAAATTTTACAAAATTTAATATTTAGGCATAATTTGAGTCGTAGAATCGAAATATGGAAACAAATTGCTGTGTTATTTCAGAAAAGTCCGATTTTGTATCAAAATACCTATGTTAGAATATTGCTATATATAATTCTAATATATATATATCTAAAGTCGCGCTTTCGAGACATGAAAAACGCAATTTGTGTTTCGTCAATCGACCCAATAAAACGGGGGATATAGAACCGTCCTCTTTTTTTTTTTTTTTTTTTTTTTCTGTTTTTTACAAGAAAACAGCTTCAGTCAATTTTTCAGTCTTAAACTAAGCTTAAGTTTCACAGCTGGGTTTGAAGAAGCTTTCGTGATATTTTGTTAAAATTTTTCTTATGTCAGGTTTAGGCAGGTACCGTTAATGTCCTGTTCGTCAAGAATAATTTTGTTCACATTTTCTTACCCGAAAAGCCAATACATATATTGCTGTTTTCATAGAAAATTCATTTCCTGTTTTTCGTCATTAGCAAAGCGGAAATGGATGATGTAGCACTTTCATACAGAAGCGATTTCCGATAATGGGTTTTGAAATCTTTCTTGCAATTTCGGAAATTGATCGGTATTAAAAGGAAGAAGATTTGAAAGTTATTTTGATAGTCTTATTCAAAATGGTTTATCAAAAAAAAAGCGTGATTTAAAAATGCTATGGAAAACCAATTTTAATTATATATTTATCACTTGCACAGCACAAATCCATTAAAAAGAATAAAAAGAATCATCTTATATGGGAATAAAGCGGCGTCAACGTAAAAGACTGATTTTAAATAAAGCAAAAATGAAAGAATATAGCTCATCTATGTTTGTGATTCCATTAAAAATGAAATGCAGAATCACAGTTTTTCAAACGACAATAAAAATAAATGGTCGCTTAGAGTACGCAAAAGAAAGAAACATAATCTCAGGAGAAATTATTTCATGTCACGAATTATAAATTCAAAATTTATATGTAATGGTTTGAGAGAATAAAAGTATTTGTATTTAGAATTTTCAATTTTTCTTTGCTTTCTTTAAAAGTTTTTTTTCTCACATAACTTAAAAAGTCGAAAAATGCCACAAGATGAATTCCAGACTTCTATCTTCTTCTTTTTTTATATTTCTTATTAATATAAAAAAGAAGAAATTTATTTGTCTAATATTCATCGGCTAACTAATGAGTATATTGTTACTTTAACCCTCTAACCGGCAAGGCCGTATATATACGGCTTAGAATATTTTTTTGATGTGGGTAAGAGCGTATATATACATGCATATTAAATATGTCAAAGAAATTAATGCAATATATTAAAAATACACAAATTCCAGGTATAAAATATGAGGAGCATTTTTACGTTAAAATCAAGAAAATATTTTTTTTATCATAGTGTTTTGTAAACTTTATGCTTTCTTAGCGAAACTCCTGGCCGGTCAGAGGGTTTTAAATAAATGCAAATCTGAAATTTTAGAGGCCAAACAGTTAATATATTCTGTTGAAACAAGGTAACAATAACTTACGTAGCAAAATAAAAGAGTTGAATGAACTGCAGGAGTAAAGTTTTTTGTAATTTTGAATATTTTGTTATGAACTTAAACACGGTTATAAAATGCTACACTACATATAATCTTTTAAATTTGAGCACGGTATGTTAAAAGGGAGAATTATTTTTGCTAGCTTTACTCCGTCCCTTGATATCGATATAAAAACGATCGTTGTTCTTTCCATTTTGCAGGAATATTTGTTTTTCTTAAGAAGAAGGACCGTGTGTGACCGTTCTAGAAACTGATAGATTACTTTTTAAATCCATGCCAAATACGCTAGACGTTTTTTACTTAATTTTTATTTAAATTTTAACTTACGTTTCGACCTCCAGCTTATTGCGTAACAGGCAGTAGCCCAGATGACTATTAGTCGCAACAGGGCATTTTGTGGCATTTCACTATAAACGGTGAAATGTTATCACTATAAATGACGAAATGTTGCCACTAAATATTATCACCCTGCATTATATTTAAAAAAATTAAACAGTGAAGAATTTGAATGAATATATGTATGTTTCTGCAATGAAAAAACTAGAGCCATCAAATTTTGAATAACGTATTCCTCTACTCAAGCATGGGCATCTGGACGCCAGAATTTTGAATTTCGAATTTGGTTTATTATCTATTTCATATTTTGTAAAACTTTAACGGATTTTTGACTAAAAAATTCAATGATTTCGAAGCCAGCAATCGCAACATAAGTACATGAAAAAAAAATAGTTTTATCTCCAGCAAGCGAGATTGTCTATCGGAAATTCTAAAGATATCTAGTTTTTAAATATTTTATTGTGTATTTCAGATTTTGTAAAATTTAAATGAGTTTTTGATTAACAAACTCAACGCTTTCAAAGCGAACAATGGCAACACTGTACGGGAAAAAACACTTTTATCTCCACCACGCGCGATTTCTTTCGAAAATTCTAAGATAGGATGTTTTTAAATATTTTTAGCGCAAAGGAACATTAGATAAACGCTCTCTAAACGTGTATGTGCATGTAAAGGGAAAAAACGCCTCTTTGGGGGTAATGTAAAATCTGAAAGCTTTCACATTATTTTTTATTAGTTTTATTTCTCAAAACTAACTCACTTACTAGCACTTATTAGTCGAAAAAGTTCTTAGTCTAGAAATAAAATTTTGCTTCGAATCACATATAAATGCATCAATTTATGCATTTTAAATTTGACTCTGTTGCCATTCGGCAAAATGTAAGATGCGTATTTATTTATCTTTCAAATTTAATTTGTCTATTGCGCAATAGATTATTTGAAAGCAATATGTATTTCTGAAGAATTTCCAAAGAGTATTCGTTTCTTACTTTTGAACTGGATTGATTTAAATAATAAAAATACATTTAATTCATGATGTATATAATTTATAAATATTAAACATTTTCATAAAGTAACGTTGTATGTTTTTTGGTATTTATTTCATATTTTGTAAAATTTTAATTAATTTTTGTTTAACAAACTCAAGGATTTGAAATCAAGCAGTGGCAACACTGAACGAAATAAAATTATTTTACCTCCAGAGGACAAAGTTTGCTGCTTTTAAATATTTTGTGATTTTGCTATTGAATCGAATTTTATGTGGCATTAGTGCGAAAGATGGGATGTAACAGACAAATGCGCCATATAACACATGTTAACACACAAAACGTTAATAATAAAAATACGAAAACAGAAGTTTCGCAAGTCATCTGACTAAAATAAGTATTGGAATGGCAAATTGAGAAAAGACTGAAACAATATAGTAAAAATTAATGCTAACACTTAACTCTGCTTTATGAATTCTAAACATATGTTGACTGCTTTTAAAATTATTGTCATTTTTCGGTTGAAATATATATGGCGTAAGTGCGAAGGAGACGATGCTTAGTAATCTAAACGTTGCTAAAAATATTAAAAAAATAATAATAAAATAAATGTAAAAAGGGGGTTAGCGGAATCGAGTAAAATTTCAGACTAGTAGAGTCTGGGCTCAGCAGTTAATAAGGTAAGAAAACCTTAACAAATCCTTTTGGGCGGTCATTTAATCAACTTTTAAGACTTTTTTTCATTACTTATCGGTTTCATAGTACTGGCGATGATTAAAGCCAGAAAAATAAAAATTTAGAAATAACTATTGTTTATAAAATTGTTGCATAAAAATATAATTTTACTTCTCAATACATAAAGAGGTATTATTATAAATCTGCGCAGAAAATAAACATTGCCAATTATAAAATATTTCAGAATCACGCACTGTAGATGTCCTACAATATTAAGAAATTCTTATTAGTTCAAAAGTAAGCCCAAAATTAAGACATATTTTTTGGAATTTATATGGGTAATATAATAACACATTTCTGAAACTAAGTATTTAATTTTAAATTAAATACTTGTAATTTTAAAATCATTTTTAAAAACTTATTACAGAATGTCTTTAATTTTCCTTTTCCACAATAATGTCTTCATTAAAAAAAATCTAAAGATTAATTCATATCTCTCGTATATGGATTAGAGTTGTTTATATAATTAGCTCTATTATTCACTTTCATTTAAGATATAAAGATTTAGCTTCGAAGACAACAAATGCATTATAATTAAATAGTTGTGTTCTCCGCTACTATTTTGTAATTTACAAAATTCATTTCGAAGAGCTAGGAATATTATTATTCTTATTCAGTTTGCATATAATTCGTAAACATTAATAAATACTTTTGTTAATAATATAAAAAGAAGAAAAATATTTTTGATGTAGCAATAGACGTCGATGGGTCTGTCAGATTCTAGCTGATTTCTACCCTTTCCTTCATACTATGCCACAATGGCATTATTCATGAACACGGCATAGGGTTTATCAGCTGTCTTAGCCGTTGCCAGTTTCTTGGAAAAATTAACACATTAATTAGGTCAAATTTATCTTTTCTGCCAAACCTGTCAATCGTTACTTCCTTGTACGAAGTAAAGCAAGTACTGTAAGGGGATACATTTCGGGTACCATATTTCAACGAGAATATCCATTTCGACAGCACTCGATTGAACGATGTTTTTGTGTCACATCTGAATGTACGGACAGAATAAAGGGCTGTTTTTGATAAAACAGATAAATTGGATTAAAAAGGATACAGAAGTGATTTTGTAGACATATGCATGTATCGTGCATAACTCAAAAAGAAGTAACCCCAGAACGTTGAAAGTTTGTATATGGTACTGCTATTACATGTGTTTGAGCACCCCACCTTTTCGTTTCAATCTGCCACACCAAACGTATGTATATATATATATATATATATATACGTTTACCAAACGTGTAACGTATACCAAACATATATATATATATATATTCCCACTCTCTTATCTGGCTCCGTGAGCTTAGATTTCTATTCTTATATGTTGGTAAATTGTGCATTTTTTTGTTTAAATGTCATAAAATTACGTTGTTCTTATGTTCCGGTTAAGATTTTCATACCTTTAGCTAATCTGCATACAATATTACCGAGCATCTGCATATAATCGAATTATCAACAATTTAAAAGTGGTGAGTTAAGCTAACGAGGACGCCACTTGTTTACATTTGAAACTCTTAGTAGAATAGTGAATTACGTCAGTTGGTGCACCGACTTCAGTGTGTTTTTGCCCAGTGTGATCAAAGAGTTAACTATCAGGTTTGGGAACCCAAACTTTGTGTGCTACCCACTGGCCGAATGCTTCTTTTCGCCCATAAACTTATTGATTATTTCAATTTTAATTGAAAAAAAAAACTATATTTGATGTTTTTTAGGTTTTCTGTATTTGACAAATTTAATGAAGATGCTTTACGTTTTTAAGTATTTTTGCCTTGCCACAGCCTGAGAACTGAAATGATTGAATGGGACATACAAATGGGACAAAAAAATGTGTATAATTTAATAGGCAGTAGAAGGAAATTATGTAATGTCCAAATCAAATATTTATGACTATTGTCAATCTCGGAACAGAAATTTTTACTTACTATCCAAATAATGGGTGTACATTATAGAAATAGTATGTATGTGAATATTTTATAACAATGTGTGTTATTCTTAATAACGTTTATCTCTTTTTTTATCATAAACTGAAATAAATTTCATATATGCAGTTTATTATTTTCTAAAAGAATTTTAAGATAATTTATTAAGCATTATTAGAGATACATTATTACATAATATATATAAAATTATCCGAGTTTTTTTTCTTTTTTACTTTTAAACACAGCATATGTTGTGCATGAGTTTCTTGTGACAAATTTCTCGCTACAAGAAATGTGGATTTTTGATGGATTCATCCGTTTCACTCTGCAAAAATACGTATCTATGATAAATTATGAAACAAAATCATAATATGACAATTTTTATACACTTTTGTTTCCTTTTTCAACCGTTGTGAAATTTTCAGCATGGAAAAAATATATAGTAATCACTCTAATCATCCCATTTCCTCAAATAAAGGGCTTTTGAGATTTAAAGCTGCTTTGGGGAGAAAAATTGCCTTGGCGCAATTCGGCTTTCAGAAATGGGGGTTCATGTTATAAACAACCGCGACAACTAAACTGACTACGGTAAACGATAAAATCGACTATTCATTCAACGTTTGTACAACAGAAGCTGTTTGCTATAGAATTTATTACGAGTTTTTCAGCGATTTATTTAAAACAAAAACTTAATTCTACAAAACTCACTCAATATATAAATTAATTATCGTATTTAATACAATAATGTAAGAAATTTATTCTAAATAACAGCATATGATGGGAAATTCTATTTATTACACCATTTTAAAACAATATTGTTAGCAATTTATTAAAAATATATGTAGCTTCTTTTATCGTTGACGGTAGATTAAAAATAGTAAGCAATATAATTATTGTACAACGAAAAACCGCTATATTGACACAATGCAATTACGGAAAACCAGTCAGATCGGTAAACATTTGTTTCTCCCCAAAGCAAAACCGCGCCAAATCCACCTTCTTACCACGTTTTCTTCGAAACGAAAGTACCAAATAAAGTTTGAGAACATTTCCTACCGATTACCTACTCTTCTTTGCTTTCAACTAATGCCTGATTGTTCTTCCATTTGAATTAAACACATTATTTCCCCATTTTATTGATTTTATTGAGTAACTTCATTCTCCATATGTGTCTCAGAATGATTGTAACCCGAATTTTTTAGAACAAATTCAACATCCACCAATTTGCCATTTTTCTTGCTCCGAAAGTTTTCGTCTGAAAAGTTCCGATGTTCCTAAAAGTCTTCTTGGTGTTAGAAACAGATTTAGTAAAGTCTTTCTAAATTCTTTCGAATGCTATTTCAGGTTAAACTTCCAATCACATACATGACTTATGTCTAGTATTGCGATTTCTCGAGACACTAGTTCTCTGATTTCTTCTCTACGCGCCATGGCAAATACCCATTTTTCAGAATGTTATCATTAAGTGTTAAGAAAGACTTCTAATTTAGCTTTCAAACTGTAATTGCTTAGGAAATGTAAGCAATTTCAAATCAGCGAATCGATTGTTTTTATATATACAGGGTGTCCCAAAATTTTTGCTATGATTTCAAAACATGGTAACTTATGATTGTCCACAGCCAACGATATATAGCAGCCCTAAATCCATTAAAAATAAGTGCAGATTACAGTTTTATTGAAAATCTGAGAAATCGTTTCTCCATAAAATTTTTTAATTATTAAAAATAAAACAATGTACAAAAAACTTTCGTTTAGAAGCATATAACATTAATAACTGCCAAATGAATGTGAATAGGAAAATGAAAGTGTATTGTAGAATCATTAGGATTTATTTGGAAGCAGGAGAGATGAAAAATGAGCAATGCCTTCGCCGGAACTCGAACCACGGACTTCTCGAATACGCGCCGGATGTGCTGCCCACTGCACCACGAAGGCATGCTAAGAAGGAGGGAGAAATACCTTCCAATATAAATTTAATTATATTTGGTCAAGTAGCGCTGTTTCAGATCAAAAACCTTTCACGCGATTTTAAAATTTCTTCAGAAAGTTTAGAGATCATAAACTCCATATTTTCCATTTTTATTAGATTACAGGTAGAATATTAGCAGCTATCTTGTTTATTATTATACACTTACAGGTGAACAGATTCATACAAACGTTTTTGAAAGTTCAAGGGATGGAAGGAAGATATTCATTATTAGTTCGATTTGCTGCTACGGTCATTTGCAAGGAATTCAAGCTTCGAGAAAAAAAAAAAAGATTCATGCTGCGAAGTGGAAGTAAGATTACGGAAGAGATTGTGGAAGATACAGTATGAATTTGCAAAACAGTTGGGGGGAAAACATATCTAATAAAAATACAGAGAGAATTTTATGATTAATATTACCGATTTTAAAAGGTCTTTATATTTATTGCAATTTCAGTATTATAACGTTACCATTCATAAAGAGAATTATTATTAATCCAGTAGGACTTCAACAGAATTTATAGTCAGGAGCTTAAATTGCGCCGAAGCCCACAAATGCGCAGCTCCGGTACTTTTAAATTTTTGAGCTAAATCATGACGTAATGATGAGGTATCGGAGTGTACTTGAACTCTAAATGAAAGGAGTTCGGTACTTTTTTTACGTAACTGAACTACAATTTAAGCAGAAAATGTTTTGCTCTCGAAAGTTTTATTGTAATAATAAACAGGACTTAAATATCGCTTCTAACTTCTGCTCTCGAAAGTTTTATTGTAATAATAAACAAGACTTAAATATCGCTTCTAACTTCTGAATGCAAGAATGTCTTTTCCTGGTCTTGCACGTCAAGCGCTAGTGATATTCTTCGAAAAGGAACACTTGCAGACTCTTCGAAACTATATAACAAATCACGGGGACGGTTTTTGTTTAGGTCATTATAGGAAGGCATACTAGCGATACCTACCTAAGGGGAGGATTGCCTTCATGGAGAATTTTCTAAGGGAAACTGGCTCGTATACATTTTACACATGGAGAGAACCACGAAAACGTTATGCAGCCAGCCCGTTCACTTGAAATCGAACTCAGATCAGAACTTCCGATGTTCAGTGTTATTACAGCTTGGTTGGACCCAAGTACGGAGACGAAAATTGTCCTCATATTCATCCTCATCTACAGATCAACCCTCAGATCCGAGGGAATTTTATTCCACAGACACATTTTGCTTGGCAGCTAGATTCCTTTAAGTAGGAAAAGCCGCCCAACCGGTATAGTGGTTAGCGTCGCTGACTGCCGTACCGAAGGGCTCGGGCTCGAATCCCGGAGAAGGCATGGATGTTTGTAAATGTATAGTGTCGGTGCGGCATGGCTGCACTTCAAATATGCGGCGAGTCGAGAGTCCTCTCATGTGGTTTGGTAGAAGGGGAGAGGGGTGGGAGACCCTCGGATCCCTACCCCCGGGGTGGTCTCCATCAAAATTGGGGGCGGAACTGAGCCAAACCGTACTGTCACCTGTTAGGTCCTAAAGGCTGTGTCCAACGACAGGCGTAATCTAGCGCTCCTTGACACGAGAATTCTCATGGGCTTGGGCTGACTCTGTCAGGCATGTGAGCATAAGCAACACCAACAACAACAAGTAGGAAAGTCGTAGTGAGAAAATTTTGGACTCGTCTCTTTTTTTCATAGCTGCACATCTCCGTTAAAATTATTTCACCGAAATCTCCTACTGTTTGTACTTTCTGTTTTCATTAGTGAAGTTTTAATCGTTTTTTGTTTTCCCACTGGTGTGCTGGAAAAAGAATGATTATTATTTCTACTAATCTTTGAAATAGAACATTATTATACTGCAGCGCTTTACGTTTAAATTCAGCTGGAGGATATATGATCTATTGCTTAGTTTTTGAGTGAAAATGTAAGTTAAGCTGGAGCCTCAAAATGAGACGAGTTCTGATATTTTATTTTATTAATTAACTATTTATAACGAATTTTGTCATTTATTACAATGTTATTAATATTTTTATATTTAACTAAATTTTAATTTATTTTGACTATTAATCTTTATTTTTAGTTAGTTATTTTACTTTTTTATTTATTCCATTTCTTGTATTCCGATGGCCTTCCATAGGGCTCCGGCAGTTCTAATTTTAGAAACTTAGCCCTGCTAAGATCGATAAAATAATTTTAACTTTCTGCGTGGAAATCCTTTTGAGATTTCTCAAGAATTCACAGCACTTTTAAGCAAATCATTTTCATTCCTTTCATTTCCATCTTATATCAACCAAAGAGCATGGAGAACTAGAACAGCAGGTCCAAAAGCTTAATGTTATTAAAGTCTTAGAGGCGGAGATAAAACACCAGAGAGGGGCACTCGTCTTTTGTCTTCAAACAAGATTCTTCTTTATCAAATGCTACTTTGCCCTTCCTTTTTCTGGATTCGGGTGTAAAATGTATTTTCTGTCGAGATTTCATTTCTTCACTGACAGCTAGCTAAAAAAAAATTTTTAAAATTAAAAGTTTTTCTCTATGCTTTTGTGACTGCGTTATCTGATAAGACCCCATCCACAGAAAATGAGGTTCGTAAATATTATATTATCATCCGAGAAATCGTCTTATCTTCATCTTATTCATCTTCTAAGCTATTTTGGGAACGAAAAATGTTGACGCTCTAGAGTGCCATTTCTCCAACACAGCGCACGGTATATTTAATTCTCACACTTTGTGGAGGCAGGACGGAAAACAGCAGATTTTAGCGGAGAAATGTGGTGGAGAAACGTTTCTCGTTGTATATTAAATTATTCCCCTCTTACCACTGGGATGCTCGTGGTGGGAGAAACATGAATAAATATCTGATCCAATAAGGGAACAGATGTATGGGCTGTAAATCAAATGGTTCTGTATATGTAGGCTTTAAGCTACGCATTTGATAGCCCAAATCACTAAACCTTTTCGAAACCGATTGTACAGAATCAATAAAATTTGCTTTTCGCAAATAAATAAATTCTAATAAAATACAGATAGCTTTAAAGTTGTTCATGTAACAAATATTTGATAAATAGGTCTCCTTCATTTTAATTGAAGGAAATTTATTCTATGACTTTCTTAGTCTAAGAAAGATATGGGATATATAAATATGCAAGAATTTATAAGGTTTTGTCTTCATTAGCCAATTGTCCTCTATAATCATTCTTCATGCTTCAAACTATAAACTTTGTCCTAAAAGCTAGGTTTCTGAATATAGGAAAAGCACATGATGGTTTTCTGTCTAAGAGGCTGCCTTCATGGAGGCACCTTCCCAAACAAATCTTAAACTAACTCGGAATCATGTTGCACTGAGGGGGGGAAACCACGAAATCCAACCATACAGCCAACCCGTTCACCTGGGATCGAATTCGAACTGAAATTTCCAAGCATTCAGCAGCCTTTGACCATTCGACCACTGTTGGACCCTTGCACAAGAGGTAAAACATTGCTTACCTCACATGCAATCACGTGTTTTATGCAACGTCAGAATATGATCTTATATAATAATAATAATATGTTTTATGTTTGCAAATGCTATTTTTATTTTTGTAAAACTGACAAATTTTTATTAACAAACTCTGCGATTTGAAAGCAACCAGTGGCAACACTTTTCCAAATAAAGCAGTCTTTTGTATCCAGCGTGCGAGACTGTTGCCATTCGGAAAAATGATATCAAAACTTAGTACGTTTTCAGAGTTTTTAATTAATATCTCGGATAATTAAAGTGGTACGAAGATGAGAATGGTCAAAGTGGATTCCCACGAATTTTTGGAATCCAGGGGGGTACCTCTCTCGAAGCTCATTTACCCGCCGTTCCGGAGGAGATAAAGCTACAAACAAACAGACAGACGCTCACAGATTTTAATAGTATAGTTAACAACTTTTTCTCAATATCAATAAAAGAATTAACGTGACAATAACATCCCGTGTCAGCTATCTTAATCTGAAGCAAAAAACGTTGCCCAAAGCAGCTATTTATTTAAAATGCCGACATCAACGAAAAGTTTTCGACATGCAATGAAATCACATGAAAGCGCGTGCTTTCTTCAATCTTCAGAACATAACCTTATATAAAGAATAATTTATTTAATGTTTAGCAATGCTATTTTTATTTCAGATTTCAGAAAATTTACAAATTTTTTATTAGCAAACTCTACTATTTGAAAGCGAGCAGTGGCAACAGTTTTTGAAATAAAGCAGATTTTTATGTCCAGCGTGTGAGACTGTTGCCACTCGGAAAAATGAGACCGGAAATTAGCGTGTTTAATTAATAATTCAGCTGCCTAAAGTCGTACGAAAATGAAAATAATCGAAATGGCTCCCCGCGAATTTTTGGAATCCGGGGTTATCTCTCTCGAAACTCAAGTCCCGCCCATCCGGAAGAGTTAACGCCACAAACAAACAGACAGATGCGCAAAGATATTAACAGTATAGGTATTTCATTTTAACATTTGTTTTTCATTTTATATTTGTACATGACAAATTTTTTTTATAGATTATGCATTTTTTGTATGAAACTAAATTAAATTAATAAAATTTCGCAAATAAACAACCGTTGTTTTGTACCTATTTTAAAAAATTCCCAATACGGGTATTCCAGTACAACGTTTAAAAAATACAGAATACCGGTAATGTAGTATTTTTTTGTACAGTATAGCAATCACTAGCTACAGATAAAGACATGCGAAAAAAAATTCTTGGAAGGAATATAATCAGAGAAAAATTAAGGGAAAGAAAAGGAAAACGATATGGATAACATGTCATCCGAGTAAAATAAAAAAAAGTAACAGGAAAAATTATTCTCTCGCTCATTTTGCAAAAGCGAAAAAAATATGATTGTGTGATTTCTCTAACAAATCTTCCTGAATAAGGGAAGCAAATCTCTAAAATAACCGTTATAACAACCACAATTTGGGTTCCATGGATTCCATTAATATGCTGGCAAAAAGGCGTCTCTACCTCTTCTATATGCTCGTCAATGAACAGCAAGACGCATTTTCTCCTTGCGTTTTTAAGATCTCATTAAATTTTGCGAATAAAGGTTAGCGCATTATACACCGTATCCATAGAAGTTCTTATACGGCCTTTAATTTCGCAACCACGGTTCGTAAACGTATAATTCTAATTACATATATGCTTTAAAATGTTCATGTTTTTGTAATATTTAATTTAAAAAAATATGGTGCGAACACCACATGACTTCCTTGTACGGCCTGTTAAATTATATACATTTTTTGCTGCACTTCATTTAAACTTATTTTCTTGAATTATTTTAACTTGATTAACCGATCCTTCAAAGCAAGTCGAAAATGACATAAAAAACTGCAAATTTTAAAAATAAATATTCCGGTCAATATTTTCCGTAGGAGAGTCAAATTTTTTATAACTTTAATTTTTAAAAACGAGTATAAAACGTTCCGAAATATAAATATAGGAACTAGGAGAACAGATTAAAAGTTAGAATTCGTTATTTGTTCAAAGCAATTTTCTTTAATTAGACATCGCCAAAATATGAATATTTTCGCCGTTTTAATCATTTCTGTAACTTGAAAATATATAACTGCGTCTAACGATTGCGAAAATAGAGGTCGAGTAAAGATTTTTAAATCGGATAAGGAATGTGAGTGTGTGTGTGTGACGATTTAATGCCTAGATGAAGGAATCCGGCATTGGTATCAGCTTGTAGCTATAGACGGAATTGAGTAGACAAATGCTTAGAAGAAAACACTAGAACTTTTAACAGCTTTGGATAGTCGAGTGGAAAAGCAGAAAGATGATGTTGACACAAATGGATTTTAAGAATTTCCAATCATCTTTATTTTTAAGCATATCAAATTAGCAGACAAGATATTTCTTAATCATAGTTGAATACAATAATTTCCATGTACACGGGTTTTAAAGTACGAAGCCATCTTAAGCAAGTAAGCAGCAGCGTGGAAGAGGAGCGTCTTGCCAGGAGGAAAGCTTTAGCGCAAAAGAACGCTGCAATTAAGAGCAAGAAGGGAAGGAATCAAAAGTTTCAGTTCCGAGTTAAACAAGTTTTAGTTTACAATTATTTTGATTTGACAAGAGGTATCTGCATGTAACGTTACGTAACATGGAAAGATCTAGAATTTGGGAGAACAGATGAATTTAGAGGGAGAGCATAAAACCTACATATAACATATGTATATATATATATATATACTGTCTTACTGTCGATTTCAGTAAAAAAGAGAGGTGCGATTTAGATTTTACAGTACTGCCATATGCAAAATTTCAAAGTCCTATGGCTAATCGTTTTTGAGTTATACGAGACAGTATAAACGAGCGTAAATACGTCACGGAAAAATTCCTTTTAAATTCATTTTACAATTTATTTTGGAAAAAAGAGTGCTTTATTTTGTCAGCATGTACTGATGCCACAAAAAAGTATCAAAAGGGATATTTTCGTTGAAATATGATATTCAGAATATTTTCGGGATTACAACACTTCCTTTACTTCAGATAAGGAAATAAAAATTAATCTTTTGTAAAATACGAAATCCAAATATTTATTCCTTCCTCCTGTAACTATACTTATAATATATAAGAAAAGTTTGTAGTCGGTATAAAAAATAAAACACAAAACTTTCTCTCGCGTACGCCACAAATTCACCAAGTTATTTGATATTGTTGTTGCTCATGCTCACTTGTCTGACAGAGTCAGCCCAAGCTCACGAGAATTCTCGTGTCAAGGAGCTCTAGATTACGCCTGTCGTTGGCAATAACCTTCCTTGAGCACCTAACAGGTGACAGTACGATTGGGCTCAGTTCCGCACCCAATGTTGATGGAGAACATCTGGGGGGACGGGAGAGGGTCTCCCACCCCTCTCCCCTTCCACCAAACCACATGAGAGCACTTTCGGCTCGCCGCATATTTAAAGCGCCGCCATGCTGCACCAACACTATACACTTACAAACATCCATGCCTTCTCCGGGATTCGAAACCTAGCCCTTCGGTACGGCAGTCAGCGATGCTAACCACTATACCGATTGGGCGGCTATTCGATATTAAAACCGCGATTCATATTTAGGAGCCGTACACAAACTGATAAACGAAATTTTTACATTTGTATGCAAATAAAACTAAAATATTGTTATATTGTTTAGAAAAAAGTATCTGATATTGAGAGTTTATATAACAATTGCATTCATTAAAAATGAAAATTGTTTTTCCTACATTAAATTTTTTGTACAGTTCTCAGATTATGATTTTAAAGTAATAAATGTTCATACTAACGTATTTTTAGACTTTGAAAACTACAAATTACTTGTGTTGAAATTCTTTCGGTATAGTTCCGCTTTCGAGACCTGAAAATCGCAAGTTAAATGTCGATAATTGATTCTGTAAAATGGAATATGTAGAACTGTCTCATTTTTGTGTGTGCAGATTGTACCTGCGTCATGCTCGACGCTGAACTCTTGTTTCCAGTCATCAATGACTTGTCTCGAACAATTTTTTATATGTTAATTTTAGCTCGTTGTAGGCTTAAAGGGAACTAAATCTTTGATTGCTCAGTTAACGCCACATGCATTTTTTTCCTCTTCCTCCTTCTTCTTTCATCGCCCTTTTTCTCTCTTCGTTTTCTGAAGCACATCAACCAAGATGTCGATCTCACTGTCAATGCTGCAAATAATAATTAAGTAATAATGAACACGATCTGAAATAGGCAAGTCATGTTTGAAAGCTCATTCTTCTCGTAATATGTTAAAACTAACATCAAAAGAGTTTCCAGAATGCAAATCACAGAATTAGATCTTAATTATGAAGCTTATGGCATCACTTTGATTATATTACTGGAATCTCAAATATCAGAATTTTAATATCTAAATATAACATATTACCTGTTATCAAAAATAAAAGATTTAAAATTCAAGATTCTATCTGGAGTTGCTTTATAAATCGTTTTCATCCATAGCCTAAAAATAAAGAATAATTACACTACATATTTTGATATTTCCAGTGTTTTCAAATACCGTGTCAGTACTTTTGTGCACTAATATTTTGTATAAAATTTGTCAGTGAACTTTCCAAACGAGAAAAAAAAGTAGAACGTTTTTATAACTAAAAGCAGTAACAAATTTTACAGCTGAAGATATCCAAACCAAATCCGATTACCTTCATCATCTGGATGTTTTCATCAATTTACATACCGATGATAAATAGTATATCGATTATAAAAAAGTATGGCAACACTTAACACTATAATCATGAACATTGATCAGTTGAATGCGTCCCCGACACAGACATTATTTTCTCTTTGCCTTTCCTGATGCAAGATAGTATCTCTTTTTTATGGTTCTTTTAAAGATTTTTATTCGTACATGATTTTGCATTTTCTTTAAATGATTTCGAGAAAACATGAATTATTTCATATCAGTTTCCAAACTAAAATTGTAAATATATGATCGAAATTTCATTCCTTCTTTTTCTGCAAGTACTTTTATTCCTTCTTCTAATAATGAATTCATATGAAGAGCCCTTAAAACCTGAATATTTCATATCTTAACTAACGTTTTAATGCTATTTAAATTACGAAAAATTTTAAAAAATCAATCTTAAAAAGAAATATAAATATTAAAAAACCTGGAAGCTTTCCTATTTTGTGTTATTCACAAAGGGGCGTTTTTTTATTTACATACACATACACTTTTAGAGAACATGTTCCTTTGGACCAAAAATATATAAAAATAGCCTGTCTTTAGAATACTCGATATGCAGTCTCGCGTACTGAAAATAATAATTTTTTCCCGTACATTGTTGCTAGTGCTCGCTTTGAAATCATTGAGTCTGTTAATAAAAAAATTCGTTAAACGTTTGCAAAATATGAAATACACAATAAAATAAATTCGAAATTCAAAATTCGGGTTTCCTGGTGTCCATATTCGGATGAAGAACTAAGATATTCAAAATCGATGGCTCTAAGAACCGTTAATTTTTCACAATGCGAAAGATATGCATACAGTTATGCAAATTCTTCATTATTTAACTTCTTTAAACATGACGCAGGGCGATAATATTTGATAGCAACAATTTGAAACGTGATTCAGACTTTGATAGTGATTCCACGCAAAATCCCGTTTTGAGACTAATAGCCCTTCTAGGTTAACGGTTCTTTAGGCTAATAATTATAGGATTAAAAAGATATTGCAGTTTAATCTTAGTACGCAGGTTTCCGTTACGTTTCTTAAGCCAACTACATGTGACGATCTTTTAATTTAAGAATTAGTTGCTCAGAAATTAATGATACATAACTTTAGATCTTATTGATATTCAGATTGAGATCTTCCAAATGACAAAGCCATTTGAAAGAACAAAACTTGGTACGGTATTATTTTGACGTACGAAAACCTGACGTAAACACTTGTCCACTTAGACTATAAAGAGAAGAGTTTATCGATTCTCACCTTCTTTCATAACTTAGTTTAGATGAGAATTCTGGATGGCTTAAGTGAATTATTCGTATGTTTTGGAAATTACAACAGAGACTTGAAAAGGGTGTAAAAGACCCTTGTACTAAAATCAGTGGATTCACAGAAGGCACTGCTCGTTCTTACAGAACTAGCTAGCTTTTATGGCATAACTAAAGGTAAGCAACTTAACTTAACTTAGTAAATCTAAGTTTGCCCAAAAACCACACAGAAAAAATGGACGCAAGTTGTCTTGGACTTAATATCGGCGTGACACTCCTAATGCTGAGAATTACGCAACGTCGCAGATAAATTGCTATCAAGAGATTCAGTTAGTACTGTGGCCTTCGGCAGTCGGAACACGCTTTGATCCTACAATCTAAAACCTTTAAAGTCGTTAGGATTTTCGATGCTGAGAGACGTGAAAAATGAGCAATGCCCTTGCAGGGACTCGAACATCGGACGTCTCGAATACGCGTCTAGTTTGCTGGCCATTACACCACGAAGGCATGCTAAGAAGGGGGGGCGAGAAATACCTTACAACTTTCCTTTAAATATTATAACTTTTTACCGTATATCATTCCGGCCAAAAAACAGAAAGCGAAAAAAACAGTAAAGATAATTAATATAAAATAAATGGTTAATAATATAAGATATTTTCTCTTCCGCATGCCTCCTTGGTGTAAATGGAAGAACATTCTACGAGTATTCGAGAGGTTGAAAATTCGAATATTTTGAGGATATTGAACATTTTTCACGTTTTCAGCATCAATAATCCTAATGACTAGACAGTAAAACGAAATAAAGCCTTTGGAGTTAATTGCTCAATATATAACTGTGCATATATTTTGCTGAATCGCTTGTGTTTGAGGTTTGCAAGAAATGTTTCTGTCATTTGGGCACACTTTCTATCTTTTCAGCTCACGGCACTTCCGAAATGAAAAGACAACACTTTGATGATGTTTCTTTGGAGGTGTTTAATGGTAATGTAACAGTAAATTCAGTAATACCATATATATTTTGGTGGAAAATATTAATTTTTTATCCTTCAAGGTGCTTTATCTTACTCATCAAAAGAATTACTGTGAAAGAAATGTAAACATTCAGGCTCAAATTCTTCTGACTAATGATACTTCAGTCCATATGATACGAACTGGTTTGGTGACATCATAAATCAAATCATATTCTGCACATACTTCAACATTTATCTTTGGATAAAAATTTGAAAACGACAACTTCAGACATTTAAAATCTGATGAGTAATTTTACTAGAGGTATCATCAGTTTTCCTTTGTACAATAAATCACTTTCTCAAGAATCTAAATCCATAGCAAATGATAAATGGTGAAAGACGTAGACGAACTTGAAGTTTAATAAGTGTAGAATGTTCCAGGTAATAATCAAGTTCCTTTTATGATCCTTTCAAAATCCTTGCATTTGCTGTGTCTTCTTATCACTGGAGCCAAAGTTCATGCAAATGTTTGCTGTAAACTCCACCTTTAAACTATCAAAAATGCTTATAATCATCCATCAGCTTTAAAGAAGATGAAGAATGATAGTTGCTGGTGCTATGAATGATACGTTATCTGCCTTTTGGCATACCATTCTTTAGAATCATTAATGCATTAAAAGTTAAGACTGGTGTTTTAAGTACCCTAAACGAAAATATTAAAATCAAAGGTTTAGACATTTAGAAATCATATTTCCCGTTTATATTATTTTAGTGGTAGCCACTTTATTGTGGAAGCACCTAATAGGTGAGACACCATTGCCTTCTATGAAGAAACGGACAATTACAGCCACGCCTTCTCCGGGTTTCGAATCCGGACCCTTCGGTATTGCAACATGCTTCCCTAACCACTATTCCGTCTGGGCGGCATTTGCTCTTTATTAAAATATATTTTATTGTTTTTGGAGAAACTACATGTTTAGCATGCCAGTCGCTTTTACGTTTCAATACGAGTTATCTCATAGGAGTCAGCCATATGTTCTAATGATAGTGCATTGTTTTTACGCAAAAGGATTGCAGATATCATTGCAGAAGATAGAAGAACATTTAGTTTGAAATTAGTAAGCGTTCTATTCTCTAACGAATTCAAAATTAAAATGACCAACGAACGTACCTATGTCCTGTCCAATGTTGAAACATTTTTTCATTTCCCAGTGATCTGCCTCAAATATATTTTGGGTACTTACGTATTAACGCAAACACCTGAGTAGAAGTCACTAAATTTGCAGAATGTGCCAACTCTGGCAACCATGCGACTAACCATTTCTCGAGCAACCATGCTGATAATAATCCTTCAGTCAAGCAAAATCGCCATTTTTGTATGAGTTCTTTGTTATATTCTAACTTCCAACGGTTTATATAAACATACCATGATATTTTTTGCTTTACATTTATTTTTAAAGTATGACCTTGTGGAACATAACCTTCGGTTTGCTGAAAATTCTCTAAAGGAGCAACGAAGAAACGCGTTTCCTAGATAGCCGCCGTTTCATAGGGTTGCACGATTCCTCTTATGTTTTTTAAGCGAAAACAGATCGTTGTGCGCTTCGGAAGAAAAACAGCGTACAAAACGTACAAAAGATGTGGAAAAGAATGTAAATGTTTTATTTTTTAAGGTATCATATAATCCTTATTTAATAATTTAAATTTGTAACTTAAATAGGAAAATAAAAAAAATTATTTCAGGTAGTGTCAGCGCATTCCTTTTAAATAGACTAGAAAGTTGATTAAAAATTTAAGATAAGATTTTGCTGAATGGCAGCAGTCTGGTGACATTTTATTTTGAACAGTGTTGCCACTCCTGACTTTTAAATTGCTGAGTTACTGTTGATTATTAAATTCGTACAAAATAAAGAAGTGAATAAAAAAATTCGAAATTCGAAGTGCACAGTTCGGGTGGGACACTATGTGCATTCAACATTTGATGCCTATAGGTGCCGTTGGCTTTCCACACTACTAGGAAGATACTATTTACACTGCGAAAAAAAAGGGGACAGTTTTGTATCTCCCGTTCTGTTTTGTATCTCCCGTTCTGCAAATCCGATTGATGAAATTTAACTTCCGTTTTTCATGTCTCGAAACCTCGATTTAGGATATGCGTTAGATTTATATATAGCGTTGTTCTAATGTAGGTAGTTTGACATAAAATCGGACTTTTTCTCAAATGACATACCAACCTTTTTTCGATTCTACGATTCAAATTATACTGAATTGCCAAGTTTTGTAAAAATCGCAGATTTTTAATAAATTAGCTCTCAAACTTTTAGCTCCTCTGTGTTAATCGAATTTGATATATATTTATTAATAGCTCTTTTTGTATTTAACTTACTTTGTCAGGACTGAGTGTTCGGTGCATATTATTGGCAAACATCTTCATGACAGCTTAAAGTCCTGATCTTGAACAGGGAGCTGAATGCAGCTATGTTCTGTGGTAGAAGATTGTGATTAAGTGGTAGAACTGCACTTTAAAGGGATTTAAATTCCTCTTTTATTAAATCACAATTATTTACAACCACTTCCCAACTTGGGAGGGATACAGAAAATAGAGACCGCACTTGGGTCTAAAATGAACAATCAGATAATTTAAACTAAAGCTAAATAGAAATTAAGTAGTCGTTGCTCACAGAGCTATGACGCGAGGTTGGCCTCTAAACTAAATGGTGCGTAGCAAGATTTAACTAATACTGACGCACTTGGAATTACTTTAATAAGCAATCAAGTAAAAGCGCTATGGCTTAGAATTTAAATGCTAGCTAGTCAGGCGAACGTTGAGTAGAGTAACCGTAGTCTGAGACTAAAAGCTCTCTCACACTGAAAGGTTTATACCTTTCGTTTAAATAGAACTTGGCTACACTTCAAATTAGCATAAAGCTGAAACGCGTGCTTATTCTAACGGATAGTTGAAATGAGAAGGGATAGACAGATTTAAATTAAAATAAAACTTTGTTAGTTTAACTAAAACCTTACAACTTGATTTCTTCTTCCAGAATTCGAAGTTTAAGCTTAATATTATTTGCAAGTCCCAAAAATTCCGAGCGTAAACAGAAATAATAATAATAAAAACACTTAATGAGCAAATTCAACGCGTCATAAGTCACCTCGACAGCAGATTACGAGAAAAATTATTACGGATTATATCCAGGTAGCTCGTTGCTGCAGAGAAAATCACAAAAGGCAGACGTTATTTTTCATTCTCAAGTTGGAACATTTACTCGTTATGACTATGTAAAATAATTTCCACTTCAAAGATTAAATATTATTGGCCATATTAAATCCGGCACTTCTGTTGAAACACGTCTACCTTGAAAGATTTAGCTTGAGAAAAACTGCTTGAAAAATGAGAATGCATCTTATTTTAATTTTTGCATAAAGCATAGACTCTAAACAAGACAAAATGTCATAATAAGGTTGGGTAATACGAATCGGAATTCTTTGGGCTTGCATAAAACTTTGGTTCTTCACATTTATGATCGGTTTGGTTTCAATATAAACCATCTCAAACCCTGATTCCTGCTCTTGATATTATTTAATATAACTCAAAAGTACAACGGAGCAAGCAAGGAACTTTCTCTCTTATTAATTTGTATAACTGTGGTTCTGTTCTGCTAAATCTGGAAACTAAAGTAATTGGTAGCACCTGAGCACCATAACGAACATAAAAAGAAACCGAATATTCTAATCGAATTTTCGGAAAGCATGGTAAGTCGAGGTCAAGTGTCAAGAGACGCATTACCATGAGACGCATAATTAAACAACTCGGGCTAGAGCAACGACGTGGCCTTCAATTAGCCACTACAAACATAGCCCCCCTCCACGCCGGAGGGCCACAAATTCCATTAGGCAGGAAAGCATCGATTGGTGGTGTTCGACGGATTCGTTTGCTTTGTTCCTTTCCTCCAAACTCCAAAGAATCTTCTTCCCTCTCCTTTTTCCTAAGACGTGTCCACAACTGCCAAAAGAAAAATGAATTTTCGCTTCAAATTTCCCAGAAGAATAACAACATCCAAGTTTTGGCATACGCTTCCAGCTATGCTTTAAATTGAGACTAATTAGAATTCCGCTCTATTATTTGTGTCTGGCTTGACGTCTATTCTCTTAGAGTAGCAGAAAGATGCCTGGCTGTCTGTGGCACAAAAAGGTACAAAATTAAACTAAGTAATTAAACTTCGTGAAAGCATGCGTGTACATTTTTTGGCAGTCATTGAATATAATGGTAGGATATAAATCTTTAACGGTGTGTTCCGGTGGATAAATGCAGTTTTCAATTATTTTTTATTCTCATTCTCCTTTAAATTAGTTACTGGAAATCATTAAGTTGAAGTGAATGTATAATCCCCTTCGCAACGAAAAGTTAAAGGATGTACCAAAACACTCTGATACGGTCAGCATATGCCATCCTGTCAATTCCACGTTTTAAATAGCAACGACATTTGCAAAATATATCAATATCATTAATAAACAAAATCTAATTTCTTGTTTCAGCAGATAAACAAGTCCGTAATGCGAAATTTGGACTATATTTTATTAGGTATAATTGGCCATGTGTGAAAGCTGGCTTTTCTAAATGTATACCAACATATTTAAATGTCTGGTCTTTTGCATTATATTAAAAATAATATTTTGCTGAGCAGTTGAATTATACTATATAACTTAATTGGTTTTTAATGAAAGAAATTGAACTTTTTTAATGAAAGAAAATTAAGTGTTTTATAATGTGTTTAAAATAAATACTTTCAAATGAACTTAATAGTTTAATTTTCATCTAAGCTATTTCTCTAGTATCATCAAATCTAAATTCATTTTGATCTGCATGTTCTATATTATACTGCGATACTTAGATATCAGTAAGCAATAGTTCTTCAACAGCAACAATATACCATGTTGGTGGTTACAGTATGTTATGGGCTTCAACTAAAATACTACTTCCGATTGTTAATAAAAATTGTTAAGTGTTTCAAATATTAATTCCTTTTGTTCAGTTCAACCTAAAATCTAATTAATTCTTTATATGAATGTAGAAAGCTCAAATACGAAAGCAAACGTTTTTGGAAGTTTCATATAAAAGTTATCGTGGACAAAAAATTCGTCAACAGACACACAGTCAGACGTCATTGTAACAATAGCAAAAGCGCGTTGTGAGGCTCCTTATTCATACTTCACTGAAAATTCCGAACAATATCGAATTTTTGGACCGAAAACATTATCATTATTATAGTTTGGCGGGAGGTAAAAATACTGATTGCCCTTTTTTCTGTTTAGCGGAGCCGTGAAATTTCATTCCAGATTGTTGAGCTCAAAGTCACGTTACTGTAAATAATCATGCGTGGGTTTCAAGTAAAATACCACTTCCGATTGTCCAGTTTTACTCCAAATTTAATCAACGCTTTAAATGAACATAAAATGGTTAACTACTAAAAGAAATATTTGGAGTTTGACTTAAGTGGTGTAGACGAAAATGCTCATGACAAACATACGCACCGACAGACAGACATCATTGCAAAAATGGTAAAAACTTGTTATACGGAATCCAATTCGTGCTGATTCTCTGAAAACTCACTATAGAATAATTGAACTGAAAATATAACCTTCCATACCTAGGCTGTTGACAGCACGTAAGTTTCAAAATAAAATTTCATATTAACGAAATGATAAAATATGTTTTACTTATAATAACTGACAGATGAATATCTTACGCTATAACATTAAGCTGTAATTTTTCTAATTTCTATTTCAAAGAAAATAGGCTTGAGGGGGGGTTCTATATTCTTCTACATCAAATTAGAGGAAATTCCATTTGGGGAAATTCTAAAATGAGTATTAATGGCAAATGTTTTCATTTGGTGACACCCCTGTACAATTACAAGTAATAAAGCACTAGAAATTTCAGTTACAGATTATTGTATCTTACAGATTATTGTTACAGATTACTGTATTGTTACAGATTATTGTTACAGATTACTGTATTGTTTCCGCACACCAGATTGGTGTGCGGAAAAAATGTCACCCGGAAAAAAGGGAAACGGAAAAAATGTCCCCGGAAAAT
>KK115702.1:6845-48331 GCA_000611955.2 Stegodyphus mimosarum
ATATATATATATTTACCCTTCTTGCCTCAAACTAAATGCTACAAATATTTTACAAAATGAAGAAGTTTACCTAGATCTTCATGCTCTTAATTACGAACAAATTAAAATTTATGATAAGCGAAGAGACTTCCATTTTCAAACATTAAAACTCACACACTGGAATTCTAACGTTTCAAAAAATGTCATCATCAATACTATTAATGCACAACTTCTCAGAATTAAAAGAATATGTAATAGCACTGAACTCCTTCAAGAGGAAATTCTCTGTTTCATCAAAATTTTGCACAGCAATCTTATTCCTCAAACAGTAATTAATAATTCCTTAAAAAAGCTGGCATTTACCTTTTATTTTAAATTATTTGGATTAGATAAAGAAATCTTTTACTTAAATCCTCAAGGAAGGTAGATGATGGATGGCTAATTCAGATTATTTAATGTAAAAATGTAACAAAAGTTCCTCTTGCTGCGTCTTTAGTACTCTCCTAGATATGAACAGAACTTCAGTTTTATTATTAAATTTATAATATTTAATTTAAAATTTTGTAGTTTAATGGTACTGAACTTTGGCCTTGGCTATTTCTGTTATTAATTTATGGGCCTCTTTCATTTCTGATTGCCTGTAAGCCCTCTAGCAAGAAGATTATCGACTTTTTCTAACAAATTTTTCTTTTTTCCAGTTTCCACTGCCTTCAGGCCAGATTTTACATTTACTTGTTCGGCCATTTTGTTCTTCCCCTTCTTACAATTTTTGCGTGACTCAGCACTTTACTCGACGACATTTTGTTGTTTAAGCTACCATCCTCTACCTTCTAAGTCAACCCCTTTCTGTACAGATGTCAGCATTGGCCGTGTCACGTTGTGACGTTTTAACCCCCTTACATTGCACCTAATTGGTGATTTTCAAATTCTTTTCTGGTTGCTCCCTACTTTAGAATTCTTATTCTAGCAACCTTTTTACCCTCCATTTCGCTCTTAAAATCTTTGCTGCCGCCTTTGGATACAGGTATGTTCAAATTCTTTTGCTTTGTTTAGCAATTGGTCTTAACAAGACACTTGTATTTTTTGTTTTTTTATTTTATTTTCTTTCTTAGTTAACTAAATTTTTTTAGTTTTCTAAATTTTCTAGCTCATTGGGATCTCCCTTAAATTATGTAATTTTTGACACGTGCCTAATTGGCTACTTTTATATATTTGTAAATTAACATTACAAAATTTTTTTAAAGTTACTCTGTAGTCTTTGTTTTTAAGTCTTATAGCAGACGCGTTGGGAAAAGAAACGATAAGAATTGAGACCTACGGTATTATGCAGATTTTTATCTTTGATTATCTGTTTAAAATTTTTTAGTTTTTGTCTCAATTATTGTCGTTTGACGAAACGCGTAATGGAGTTTACCTATGTACGAGTAATAGTTCTTTTCCCCTGACGAGTCCACTAAAGCTCGACGTAGGCTAAATTTGCACTTACTGCAATTTTTGTATTTTTGCTGGTTTTTTAATTTTAATTATGTTTGTACTTTAATATTTTTTACTTGTAGCAATTTTTAAAGTTGATTTTCTTAAATACCAGCATTTTTTTTTTGTTTTTGTATTGAGTAATTAATTTGTGAAAGTGTTTTACCTTAGTTATGAGTATCAAATTTTACTTTTAAGCGATTGCCTTTAGAATTTTTCTCTTTTTGCTAGGAACAAGTCTATCATTTACTTTTAGGCGATTGCTATTAGAATTTACTTCCTTTATTTAGCTTTCATCCTAATTTTGCAGCTCAATGCGCAAAATATTTGACATATAAGTCGCTTGTTCATCTACTACTTCCTTTAACTTTATACATACACAGTCCAGTCACATTAATGTGACCATCTAACCACCTTTCGCAGAGCGGACTGCTGCGAGACGTGCAGGAAGAGAGTCACATAGGTCCCTGAAGGTGTTCTCTGGGATGTTGAGCCATGCCGACTCTAATGCCGTGGCCAGCTGCTCTAGATTACGCGGTTGAGGATCCATGGCACGAACAACTCGATCGAGATGGTCCCACAGATGCTCGATTGGGTTTAAGTCAGGTGAGTTTGCTGGCCAGGGGAGGACGGTAAACTCATCCTGGTGCTCTTCGAACCACGCACGTACACTGGAAGCTGTATGGCACCTCGCATTGTCCTGCTGGAAGATGCCATCATCCTGAGGAAAAACAATGCGCATGTAGGGGTGAACATGGTCCGCAAGGACAGATGCGTACTTGTATTGATCCATTGTGCCTTCCACAATGATCAGTGAACCTAGAGAATGCCAGGAAAACATTCCCCAGACCATAATGCTCCCGCCTCCAGCTTGGACCGTTCCGGCAATGGTTGCAGGGTGGTTCCTTTCAGAGGTTTCACGCCTTATACGCCAACGTCCATCTGTCCGATGGAGCATAAAACGCGATTCATCCGAAAACGCAACCTGTCGCCACTCAGTGGACGTCCAGCTGCTGTACTGGCGTGCAAATTCTAGCCTTCGCCGTCGATGAACAGCAGTCAGCATAGGTGCACGAACCAGGCGTCTGCTTCGGAGGCCCAGACGCAGCAATGTTCGCTGAATAGTACTTTGGGAGACACTTTTGGTAGCCCCTTGGTTCATTTTGGTGGTCAGTTGCTCAACGGTAGCCCGTCTATCTGCCCGAACGCATCTCCGCAACCGTCGTTCGCCTCTGTCATCTATGGCCCGTGGTGCACCACATTTGCCACGTCGCTGATTTTGGACAGTCCCATTTTGCCATGCACGGTACACTTTTACCACGGCGGCACGCGAACAGTTCACAAACTCAGCCGTTTCGGAAATGCTTCCACCCTTGGCCCGAAAACCAATGATCATGCGCTTTTGGAAGTCGGATAAATCGCTTCGTTTCTGCATTACGCCAACGATTGAAATGTTTTCCGAAGCCCTCACACACCCTTTATATATGCTCAACTGCACTGTGCTGCCACCTGCCTTCTGTGATTGGTTATTTAACTCTGACATGGAAAGTACGTGGTGGTCACATTAATGTGACTGGACTGTGTATATATATACTTCTGGTGCGGCCGATTGCAACCAAAAAGGGAGCCGCAGAACTACATGTTACAGCAGTTCTATATTCAGAATTTCAATGCTCTGAGATTGCTTGTTTTTGAGTTATGCGAGATGCATACGTACGTGCGTACAGACGTCACGAAAACATTTCTTCTGAATCCAATTTAAATAATTTTTGCAACCCGTTTTGTGAAAACGAGTCTTTTATTCTGTCCTTACTCACAGATATCACGCAAAAACATCGTTAAATTTCATTTCATAGCGGTCAAAATGAATATATTTGTGGAAATATGATACCGGAAAATTTTCACGAATACAATACTTCCTTTACTTCGTACAAGGAAGTAAAAAGGTATTCTTGTTGTAATATAAAGATAACTTTCAAGGGGAAATATTTTTTGTGAATGTAAATTAGAAAAGAAAAAATATTTATGCTAGCTTTATTAAAGGATTCAAAACGAAACAAATACAAAATGCCGAGAAATGAAACTGTGGTGAAATCTATTTGGCATAGCACACGAGGGCTACCATCCGTCTTTTGCAGTAATAAGGGTAGGATACCTTGTTAGGGCATGGATGGGCAACGATGTCTTCTTAGCAGTCATTCGCCAGCAGTAATAGAGAAAATGTTGCCTTCTTAGAGGATTTTCAGAGGGAATCTTCTTTCTAGTCACATTAAAAACAACGAAAGCACCCATGCAACTATTCCTTTTACTGGGATCCTAAATCAGATCGAATATCAGTATTCAGCGTTCCTACTGACTTGGGCACTGACGGATTTCAAAAACGAAAGTGAAGATAGAATTATTTATTAACGTATTTGTTTTTCATTCACTATGCATGTAAATGGTATTTTTTAATTCATGTGTATTAAAAGGACAACAAATCTAATCAGAGTCAATTATTGATAGAAATGCAGTAGAACTGCCTGCACGTGAAATAATTTATATGTTATTCAATTAAGCAACCAATGATAAATTTAAAAGAATTAGGTTTTTTACTTTAGAATGAGCTAGGAATATTCTTCACATCAAACTAAAGAGTTCATTTGGATTTATGACATTAATGTCATCTGCAGAAAATTTTAATCAATTGTACTGTTTAAGTTTTGTTCTAATCATTATAATAAGTAATTCGTATTTGACCAAAATTTCCCATTTCTGTTGCTTCTTCTTCAGTACTAATAGAGAAAATTATTGGCAATATTCCACTTCTTCACTTACATAGGATTAGTAAATGAATTTTAATTTGTAAATAAAAAGCAGTCATTTAAAAAAATCAGAATTTGACTTCATCTGTTTTTAAATTTTTTAAAGTCAGTTTTTAGATAATTTTATAACTAAGGTACCTAAGGTATTTTGTTTGTTTCCTTTTTTGAGTGTGTGGAGTAAAGATTTTCAGAATGATAGAAAAATACCTAATTAAAATCTATGATGCAAAGTAAATAACAAAACAATAAAAGGAATGAACTAAAAGTAGAAGTTGGTAGGTTAGCTAAGAAGGAAATGGCAACAGCACAAAAACCTCTCCAGAATTTAACCAAAAATTTGGGTCAATCACAGATCAGATATGCGTATGTAACATTTTTTTAATTGAGAGGAAATTAACATGTATTAGGACTAAGGATCTCTAGCATGGAACTCTAGAAATAAAAAGAGTTTGAGGGCCATGCATTAAACTATTGGCTTAGTAATATAACCCTTTAAACTGTGGGGTTTTACTTTTAATCCTAAAGTTCTAACTTAGAACCCCACGAACACTACCAAGCGAATAATCGCTTAAGTGTGTGAACAGAACAACCCTTTATTTTTCAGTATATTTACAGTCAGTTCCTACTTGGAACCTTACACAAAGCCGCCACTCGGGCTTGAACTTAAAATAATAATAATTTAAACTAAAACTAGCTTAACTAAGCTAGTTAAAAGGTATAGCCGAAGCTATCAGAGATCTAACTAGTTGCCCCCTAAGTATTTAATTAAATCGGCGAAGCCAAGCAAGGGCCTAAGGTATGGCCGAGCGTAGCAACAGCTAAGAGAGACGTAGCCAAAAGGCAAACGCGTGCTAGTCAGGGAATCAGACTCTCTCTTCCGAAGTCGGTGAAGTCACGACTTAAATAGTACTCTTTCTCATTTGCATTCACTGCGTTTTTGAATTTACATTCTGGCAGGAAATTGTGAGCTGAAATTGGAATAAGATGGGAAGGATACAGAACTTAAAATAACTGTTAATAAACTTAGGATAAACCTTACAAAACTATAAAGCATGTTATAAGCTATAAGGATTTACTTAGTTTTCCCGACCAGTTATTTTATGTTAATTATCTTTAGTGTTCAGTTGAACTGAATGACTGAATAAGAAGTATGTCTCTAATGAAATTCGAAGACATAAGTTTAGATGAAGTGCACCAAATTATGTGTATAATTTAATAGGCTGTACAAGGAAGTCATGTACTGTCCATATCAGATTTTTTTTTATTATTTTAGAAGAAACTTTATTCACTGTAAAAGAAGTTCGAAAATCATATTTAAAGGAACAACAGAAAAAAATGAGGAGTACAAAACTTTCATACAAAGGTATATTTTTTTAAGTATCCTAATTTCCTTTTAACTTTTTTAACTAACTAATTTCCTAAAATTTATTTAAAATTATATTTGTCATAAAAACATTGAAATAAAATATTTATGCATAAGGCACACTGAATAAATGAGCATTGGGTACACTGGTAAAATCCCATTACAAAATTTTTCGAGATACAAAAGATTTGGAGATGCGATTTAAAAAAAAATACGCTTTATTAACAATCATAAGAATTTCTTGTACTTATTTCTTGGATTAACACTGGCAAAAATAACGAATATTTTTGGCAAATTTAAAAAACACTTTTACTGTTTGCCAACTTCAAGACAAGAAGCAAAAATAAGAAAAAATGCTGATATAATCTTTTAATGTGCGAAGTATAGGTGATAAATGATTGAAATATGAGAAGAAAAGGGAAATCAAACATGAATCAAGGAATCTAGAACTGTATTATGCCAAGAGCTATAAAAATTTCTCGACGATAAAATTTGTCTCGTGATAGATTTTGGAACACAACTA
Organism: Stegodyphus mimosarum; assembly: GCA_000611955.2. Lineage (NCBI taxonomy): Eukaryota > Metazoa > Arthropoda > Arachnida > Araneae > Eresidae > Stegodyphus > Stegodyphus mimosarum. Next base: position 12,988 of record KK115702.1, read on the forward strand.
CCAGATGAAATTACTCCACCGACAGAATTTTAAGAAATACGGCCTGGAAAATCTGCAAAAATGATGCGACCAATTTTTGTGCTTCCATAATCCGAAATATAAGCAGAAGAAGACATCTAATAGTTTTTCTTACTGTTCTTGATGCATATTAATTGCTACTGAGTTTAACAATAGCATATTTAAAGCTACGTATTTATATTGTTACGAATTTTGTACGCCCGCAACAATATACATATAATACATTAAAAGAATTTTAAATATACGAAAATTTCTGCTGAAGAAATCAATGAAATTTTGTCCAAAGTTGGCAATTTATTTTCTGACTTTAGTTTAAGATTAAAAATCTGTGTTTTCTGAAATAAATCGGTTCTGTGTAGTAATATTAATATCCTAAATTCTAATTTAAAAATGCACGAAACAAACAAAGCGCCTTGATACAAAAATTCTGTGTAGGACTTATGAAGACAAAAAATTAAATAAAATCATATCTTAATATACTAAGAAAAATTTTAAATCAATTTAAATACTTTCAGTTATTTTGTAAAAGCATTTTTTATTATTACTTCCAGCTCCTAATTAGACAAATTTAGGTTTTAAAAATATTTATAGTTTAAAACAACGTATTGAAGTTTAAATTATTTTTTAATTAAACGTTGTTTCTTAAAATGTGTTCTCACTCTTATTTTACATTATAATACACTGCTGACCGTTAAAATTGCTACACCAAGAAGGACAGCAGATAGCAGAATCTTATGTATTGGACGCAAAGATTATAGAGAAGGAAGACATGATTAAATTTGAGGGTGTTTTGTGGTACAGAGCGTGCAGAATTCAGTAGACAGGGCTGCCCCTTCTGGCAATAAGAACGGTTTCAATTCTACTAAACATCCAGTTGAACTGAGCTTGGATGACAGATATGTTTACTTCATTCCATACGGCTTCTACTTTCAATCTTAGGGGCTGGCAAGGAGTAATGTGTCAGTATCTTGACGACATAATACTAGATATTCTCAATGGTGAGAGATCTGGAGAGCTTTCTGATCAGGACAACAGTCGCACACCCTCTGTGTTGACAGCATAAGCAACATGTGGTCGTTCATTATCTTGCTGAAAGATGGCGTCACAGATGTCTCGAAGATAAGGCACATCCACGAGTCTTAATTCATCAGAAATGTAACACCTGTGCCAACAACAGGTGACTGGGATATCTAACTAATAGCATCCCAGGTGATTGACCATAACCCTTATGACCATGACTAATGCAAGATGGCAACGGTCGGTTTTTCTCTGTGTCGGAGACACATCTATCTTGATGCTATCCTTGATTCGTATGAAAGACAACGTGATGCCACCCCTGTCTCCAGTGTTGTTCATCAGACTATTAAAGGTGCTCTTGTCTTTGCTGTAAACTCAAAGGAAGCTACAATAATGATCGCTTGCTAAGAGTTCTTGGTGCTGTAGACTTCGCGGCACTGTCCGTGCGAACACTTAACCTTTTGCACACGAGTCAAGCCCTGATTCAAGGTAAGTAATGTGCCTGTATGATCCCACCAGGTCGAAAGGACAACAGTTGTTAGTGCTCCGAGGCTGCTGAGACTCTGCTTGGCATTCAGTATGGTCCTCCGAGACCTTTCGACTCCATATTCGCTTGAGAGTTATGGAGCTCCGATAAACACGACTAATGAGAGAGCATGTCGCCGAATGATAGGCCGTAGTCCCGATAGGAAACAATCCTGCCTCGGTCGAATTCTGACTCACGCTGGTAGGAGTTTCTCTTCCTTACACGAAACATAACAAAACCTTTGCAACTAACTTGTAAAGGTTTTGTTGTAACCTTTCAAATGCGATTTCAAAATGAAAAACCCTCTGTCTAGTGTTTCCCTTTATACACAGTGGAGATGGCGTAAATTATATCTGCTCTCTTCTCATGCAGAGGAATGTTATTCATTTGTATATCTCATCATGCAATACCTTTTTAACAAACCTGATTGGCATTTGTTGCATGCGCCTTCATGGTGTGGCAATTTTAATGACCCGGAGTGTGTAATGAATGCTATATTTTATACATTGCGCCAAAAGTAAAACAGAAGTTAACGAAACTCTTTTACTAACACAAATAATTCGAAATTTTACAGTGAATCTTCTATGCCAAAATAATGGTGAAGTTTGTCTCTGATAAAAATGGAAGTTATGCCTCTTTAAATTCAGTTTTCAATCCTTTTGCAGAAAACTTCATGTATGTACCCGACAGTTCTTGTTACTTGATTTTCTTTCTCTAAACATTTTCATCCATTTGTACATATTAGTTTTGTCAATAAGCCTGTCTCTGTGAGCATTCTGCATGCGGATGTCAGACAACGTGCATTCTTTTGTGGTCAGAAATTCAATGATGGCATATTATTTGTACTCCGTGTCCATTATTTACTTGAAATAAAGAAAACAGCTATTCCAAGCTTGTATGGAGGAGACGCCACTTCAACGACAAATGGAGTTTAGACGACTTATATTAATTAATAAAAACATTAGGCTTGTCACCGCATTACCTTCAATACAAGCGTACACGCAGATAACATACAGGCGGTAAGCGTAGTGTAAAAAACGCAATTATATTACAAGCATAAGAAATTTGTTTTAATATATAAAAGGATAATTTTTTCAAGTAGTAGATACATGATTGAGATGCAAGTTTTTCTTTTAAAATGAATTTGGTTTCAACTATTTGTGGGTTTCGTAACTCAGGCAGGTTCCATTAAAAACATTGGAACAGTACTCTAAAACTGAAGAATTTTGAAATGAATATTTTTGAAACTTTGTTTGGTCGTTAATATGTGACGCCAGAACTCAGTATCTTGTCATTAAAACCATCTTTTCTGACCTGAGATTAATGTTCTCAATTGCTGAACGGACCCGCAACAGGGACAAAGTTGCGCTCTGGTATGGAGAGTGAAAGATAGTGCCATCTTATTTAATTAATGCAAAATTCTTAATGAGGTCTCGCTCTGTATCTGTCTCCGAGACTTCAAACATGAATGCCGAAAGGCGGAATTCTGCTTCGCTCATTTAAATCATGACTTCATGGTCATTGCTAATTGGCTTAATGAATGCCGCATCGCGTAGTAAAATAATCCTTTGTTAATATTCCCCCTTCTTTTTTTTTAAATAAAGCGCATAGTCATTCTGCACTTCCTATTTTTTCCCCTTTTATTTTTAATTACTAATTTTTGAAACCGGGAGATTCTTGGTCTTTGTTTTTGACGACTTTATTATTATTATTTGACGCTTACTACGCAGTTTCTGGTGGCACAATGGGAGATCTTTGAACGTTTGTTCCGCCATTAATGAGCGGAGGAAAAAATAAGAGTTTGACTTCTTTTCAATAGGTTAATTGAGAATTGTGACAGTCAAATCATGTGGACAATGGTTTATTTATGCCCATTTAAAACAATAGTTATTTATGACTCTTTGACGCCTAAAAATGCTTTTCAATTAAAGCCGCTAGGGATGCTTTTGTCTTCATTTTGCCTGCTGGTGATGCGATTTTTCATTTTGGATCATATTTCACGTTAATACGTTTATTGTTCCTATTTTCCAGAGATAATTAATTTCCGTATACACGCATATATTGCTGAATTAATTATATTATTAATGATAATTAAAATTGCAGTTTGAAAACGTAATAAATAAATTTGAGGGACAATGTAACTACAATCACAAATGTTGTCGTTCTGATGGAATGCAGACACTTGCGGCGAATAAAAAAGAAATAAAAAAATAAAATAGAATTTTAAAAATAAATAAAATAAAATAAAAAATCTGAAATGGTTTAGATTTTATCGGTCGCCCACAGAGCTCATTTAAAGTTCAGTATGATTTATCAGTACAGATTATCAATACAGGTGGCCCAGGTAGAATAGCGAAATGGTTTATAAGCTACTGGACGAATGTATACATTTAGACTAACATGGGAGCATTTATAACTTCTACATATTTGAAAAGTGAAAAAATACATAACATAATTCTAAAAAATCTTAATGTTTTAATCATAAATATCGTGAGTTAAGGGCATTTTTATTTAAATCAATCCGATTAAAAAAATAAGAAAATAATATTATTAAGAAATGTTAGCTTTGTACCAATAAACGATTAATTATCAGTTTCATTAATACTTCTTTACAATCAATGGGATTTTGATTTCGGCGATCATTTGCAGGTGTGTGTTCGAGTATCTACCCGTTGATCAACATTGGTTCTCTTTATAATTCCATATACTCGAGGGTAAATACCGACCTCGTTGGGAACCTCTGGCTTAATACTGTCTTATGAATGTCTGTCTGTCTTGCACAATTTCTTCAAAGCTCCTGACATTCCTGAAAGCATTAGTAGTATGCTTCTTTTAACATCTGTTACAGATTAGCCGTTACCGTTTTGGAATAATTTGAATGGCCTAAAAATGTTTATCCCATAGAATCACTACGATAAGTGGAAGAGATGAGATCAGAACATTAGAAACACGAATAATAAGGTGATTGGAGCCTGACAGCGATCTATTTCTAATTAGTTGATAGTTAAGAGCAGATAAGGGTGCCACCGCTAATGCCAACAGCTGTTATCCCTCGACTGCTACTTTCTGTGAGGAAAACATTTTAGCATGGTGAAACACTTCTACAGCATTAGTGCTTGAGCAGATTTGTAAGAACTAATAAGCTGCTTACATGTGCGGTTATTGCATTTTTGATGATACAAGGTTTATGTGAATTAGTTACTCTGAGGATTACTTACCTGAAATGCAGGTTTAGCTAAAAAGTTAATAAATTAATGTATCTTACATGGACAGAATACTAGAAGCTAAGATATAGGAGAGCCAACCAGCAGCCGAGCGGTAAAAGCCGCTGAGCACTGGTAGTTCGGTTCGAGGTTCGAGCCCCAGCGAACGGGCTGGCTCCATGAACGTTTGGTGGCTTTCCTACGTATAGCATAGACTAGCCAATTTTCCTTAGAAAGATCCCTAGAGCGCAACCTTCTCTTTCCGTCTAATGCCTAAGGGCGTAGCACGTAATAAATTTTAAAAAATAGAGGAAAGACAATTGTTGGGCATTTTGTAATTTGTTCCTATATATTCATTATTTTGATTATTATATTTCTTTTATTAAATGATGATGGATTATGTTTTTCTTACTTTTAATTAAAGAAACTAAAGCTTCTCTGCTCAAACGCCCTTGCTTAAAATGCGACATATCGCCGGATAGTGCAAATATGATTTGATTTTATTTCAGTTACAATGTAGGCAGTGACGGACTAAGGCTAAAGCGGGACCTAGGCAACGTTGTAATTCCGGGCCTATTTTTCAGTCATGGCACATACTTTGTGTTTGGTAGTTTGGTTTTAAAGCAAATAATATACTACATGTACAAAAATTAAATAAACATAATTTATTAAAACAAACAAACATAAACATAATTTATCAAAACAAATAAACATAATTTATTAAAACAAACAAACATAAACGTAACTTATTAAAATAAACAATAATACTTAAACAAATATACCCAGATTGATTAGTTATATTGCCTTTTTTCTCACTTATAATTCTGCAAACTCGTCAATTAGTTTGTCATAATTAATAGAGTTATTTAATAACTCTTTTTCTTTCTATATAAACTATTTAATTTTTGTTGGCCTAATGTGGATCTTAATTTTTTTTTTATTCTGGCCATTACTGAGAATGATCTTTCACCGCTTGCATTGCTTATCGGAAAGGTTAAATAAATTCCCAGAATTATATTTAAATTAGGGAATGTTGCAATAACATTATTTTCATGAATAAATGACCAAGTGGATACAGGCGAAATAATATTTTCTTTACTTATAAAAGTTTAAATTGTAGTACTTCAGTTTTCAATTCTGCTAGGTTTAAATCTTATTCATAACATTTTAATTCCTCTATGGAAGAGTCAACATCACTATCATGAAAAATTGTGAATTTATTGTTAAGAGTTTTATATCCCTCAGATCTTTTTTAATGTTGCTAATTAATGAATCGCATACAAAAAAAAATATTAACTTTAAAATGTTCTTTGCCACTGAATCCTATTTCATGTTCTGAAATTTCATCATGAAATAGTTTTCGTATTTTCTGCCGTTTTTTATCATTAGTATATGCAACATTAAAATCTTAACCTTTTTCTGCTTCTTTTTCAAAATTGTCAAAATCATCTCTAACAGTTTGCAAGAAATCTATCAATGAATCATATATTAAAACTGCTGTATTTAGGGATTCGTCTTTTTGTTGAAGAGTCTTGTTTGAAGCATCTATTCTCTCTAAAATCTTTTCCCAATATAGTAAGTACAGTACATACTCAAATGTATCAAGTTTTTTATGTAAATCGGCAGATTCGGACCTTGTTAATGGTTTTTCATCTTTGTTTGAGGAAAAATGACGTAAACAATGCTTAATTTCTTCATAAATTTCCTTTAAAGATTTCACAGCATCCGAACGAGCAGACCACCTGGTGTCACAAACAGGTTTAATACTCTTACAAATAGGTTTAATACTCTTACAAAATTTTCTAATGCATTCCATCTATGTGTAGAACCTGAAAACAATACGTACAATTCCTGAACAATATTGAAAAAAGTGCTCATTTTCATGCAACTTTCGGCAGCAGCGTTTCCATTTAAATTTAATGGATGATTTGCGCATGGTATAAAATGGGCAGACAAATATATTGGTTTATTCTAAATTGGAGTCCTTTATATTTACCTGACATATTAAACGCATTATCATAACTCTGTCCCCGACAGTTAGTGATGTCTAAATCTATATTCTTTGAAAATTCTAAAATAACTTTCTCCAAGTTTTCACCAGTATGAGAAAATATGGGTAGAAATTCCGAAAATCTTTCTTTTATACCACTTGGAAGAATATAGCGAATAATGACGGTCAGCTGATCTACGTGAGATGTATCAGGTGTTGAATCAATAATTAGAGAGTAAAATTCGGCTTCCTTTATTTCGTTCACTATTGTGAGTTGTAAATCTTTCGATGTAATAGAAATAAATTCATCACATATTGTAGACGACAAATAATTTATAGTATCGGTGCCGTAGTTTGCATATTTTTCATCTGTTCCCGCAAAAATGGATCGAACTCGGATGAATATTCCAAAGCACCTATATAATTACCATTATTTTCACTAAAAAACACTTCATTTTTACCATGAAACGCTAAGGAGTATGAAGAAATAAATTTGATTGTCGCTATCACACGTTTAAGTATTTCCCTCCAATATTTTTTTCATTTGTAATTCGTTTTTCCAGTTTAGTGTCAATGCATCCGGTAATTTTAGATCTTGTTATAAAAATTAAAATGGAGTTAATGTGGTCACTGGAGTTTTCATGCTCTGACAATTTTTTACATACATTTTTCCAATCATTCATCCCTTTTGTCCTTTTGTCATTAGCGTTGTTTGCTTGGAAAATAAATTACAGACGTTACAGTACAATAAGTTGTTAGTTTCAGTGTAAGTCAACCAATCTCTTTTAATTTTTCCCCGCTATTAATTGTTCTGAAGAAGGAGGCAATAGTTAATTTTCTTGTGATTTGTTTTGACCCTTTGTTGCATCGAATAGAAGATGATTCCAAAGATCCATTTATTGATTTTGGTGGATTTTTTATATAATACTCTCTCATGGCCTTTGTTAAGTATTCTGGCCATAATGCAATATGGTTTACAAAACTCTTAGTTTTATCATCACTTTGAGATGATTTTAAATTTATATTTTCTCCTTTTGTTTCATCTTCACAAACGGAATTGCTTGGTTTTTCCTGCTGGTCTTTTTGAAGAATATTTTCGGACACAAATGATGTTTCTGGAGTTTGAGCAGTTGAAATTTTTGAAAATGATGACGATTGTTGTAATTGCTCTCTATCTACAGTTAAAAAATCTGTCCAACGATCTTTTCATTAGTTTTGCCACTTTATCTCGATCTGCTTTTCGTTTTCCGTTTTCACTTCCACTTAAATGTTTATAGGAACTCGTTTTAAAGACCACGTACTGAAAAGAACGAAGAAAATTATCTTCAATTAAATTTATTTTTACTCAATATCACAATCACAAACAAAATCGCGATTTGTGGTATATTATATTATATATTATTTTAATTAAATAATGTAATACTTTTATAAAAACTTACATTTTTATTTTAAGAATTCCAGAACGTATTGAAAGTATGAATGTATGAATGAAAGTATGAATCCGAAATAGACTATTTGCAATCAAGTCTAGGTACTTAAGTCTTAATTGCACAATTTTCAATCACAACTCATATAAGATGCAATGCGTTCAGGAAACACTGATTTTAAATAGCTACGTTTGACTTTTTAAACACCTGCATAGTAAAGGTTTGATAGGCGCGAGGCTCGATCATATTTACATACATCGGCATTCGCGGGCGTGGATGCATAAGCACGGGAACGCTCGTCCACAACTTGTCGACTTTATCAATCAACGATTCGGCATAATTTGGATACGTTTCAGCAATAATATATCACGTTTTTCTGTGAAATAAAAATAAAAATTAATTATAGAAATTAAAAACCTAAATTTCGGGCCCCAAAATTTACGGGTTCTAGGCACGTGCCTAGGTTGCCTAGGCCTTAGTCCGCCCCTGAATGTAGGGTATCTTATGGTAGTTAAACATGTTATTATGATTTCAATCTTTACTATAACTTCTCCTTTCCATATTCCTCAGCGGAATGCAAATTAGTAGAGGTGTTTTGGATTTTCAAACACATTCGGTGAGAGACCGTCACCATTGTGTCGTTTGCTGCTCCGCTACGAATACATTTCGACGATCATCTGCAACTGATTTACTTCCTGTTGTCTTCTGATTTGCTGTTATTGCCGCTGCCACTATGTGAAGTTTCTGACTCGTGTCTGTTACGTGTTTCGTTTCTGCATCATGAGCGCCGCTCGTTTTCCTATTAATGTTGCCCATGAGAAATGTGTTCTTAACTATTTTGGTTATAGTGAAGAAATCTTGCAGATAAAGAAGAGGCGAAAATCTTCGATTTGCTCAAGGATATAAGACGTACAAATAAGAATTGCTTCCTCCCAATATGTGAAGAAAAATAAAAGGTTAAAAAAATCTGTTAAATTGGTTATCACTAACAAAAATAACTCATAAATTACTCCACAGCAGCCGAATTTAGACGAAAATTATGGTAGTCCCACATAATTTGTCAAGAAAACATCAGCGAAGGCTACTGTTTCTGAGCCTTCGGTAAACAACCAGTTCGGTTCCTTAGATGCTGACACTCCTGATGATAATAAAATGGACTTCCAAGATGAAAATAAAACTTCTGAAGTTAAATACATGACTGTTACTTCTGAAGCCACGATTTGTAAGAAAAAAAAACGATTACCTCCGTTGATTTGTCGGAGAAAAGAGCTTACTTCGAAAGCGATACGTTGATTCCAGTTGAAATCGAGATGGAGTGTTTGGTCTATTTCTCAAGAAGGACATTCCTTTCAGCACTTTTAGGAGAAAAGCGGACATACCTATCAAGGTTGTTATCCGCGGTTTACTTGCTGGTTCCAATTCTAAGGAAATTGAGATGAAATTTCTTGTCAAAGGATTTCCTGTGGTAAAAGTTACTTAGCTGAAGAATAAAATTCAAGACACCGTGCAGAATCTTCTTGTACTTTTCGCTTCGATGAAAAGAACGGATAAAGGCAGCACTTTTTGAAAACGTTTCCAGATACGCACGTCAGAATCAGACGTTACAGAGCGGGTAAAAACGCCATGATTTGCTTTCGTCATCAAAGATTTGTCCATGGTCAGATATTCTGAACACACCAAGATGCCTGAAGTATAATCAGGGTCACCTGAGCTACACATGTACTCTCCTCAAAGAACAGAAACCAACTTGCGTCCGCTGTAAGCTGAATCACGTGGCTTCATAGAAGTAATGAGAATTTTATTCCAAAAATTCGTATCAAGGAGGAAGACAAAAAGCTCCCTTGGAGACCGAAGACCGGAAAGGCCGTATATATACAGCTTAGAATATTCGATGGAAAAGGGTTTGTGTTGTCTTTAAGAAATTATATACCCGTGCATCTTAATATGTGCAAGAAGTTAAAGCAATGCCTTAAAAGTACACAAATCTAGGTATAAAGTAGCAGGGACATTTTGGAATTAAAATCAAGAAAATAGCTGTTTATTACGACTGTTTTGAAAAATTCTGGCCTCAATAAGTTTTTTCATAAAAAATTTCTGTTTCTTTAAATGATGTCTTTATTAAATGTTTTTAGGTGTTAAAATTTATTGTTAAAATATTGAATATAGTTTTAATATTCGACAATAAAAATTTGATTCAGCCAATATGTGTTCTGACATGTCCAATATTCTATGAATGATTGCTTAGGCTAACTGTAAAATGCAAAGGTAAGTATTCCAAAACTACATATGAAAATTTTAATGCAATACATTTAGTGCGAATAATAATAGAATGTTTATTTAAATATGAAATGAAGCATTCGTACTGTATTTAAAGGAGATATTTAAAGGCGAACTTTTATTAACGATAAAAGCAAAAATATGTAAGCAAAATTTATCTTGATAGTTAATTTTATATAAGCAAGAGATAGCATAAATATTTTTTTCTTGGAATATTTAAGTTTTAATAGAAAAAAATTTCTAAATTCCAACACTTCCTGCGATTGTTTCCTGCTATTCTGGTTTTAAACATGAAAAGTATGCAAATATGAAACCACATAAATTTTGAAATGTGTTGACAAAAAATTATGCATTTTTATAAAAGTAGCAAACTTACGTTTTACAAAATACTGCACAAACTAACTATCTTACTATTAATTTTACACATATCATAAAAATAAGACGGAATATTTTGAATTATGATTTTTTACATTAAAATTTTAAGATAAAATTTGTTTCATTTTAAATTAAATTTTATATGAACTCTAAGGTTAAAAAAAGGAATTGTATTTGATATACTCAAGTTTTAAAATTTTATTGTAAAAGAGCGAAATGTAAAGTTTTGGAATGGTAACATTATTCCTAAATTAATTTTTCCAATAACGGAATATTTTAATTCTGACATTTTTCTAAAAATAGAAGACCCCCTAGAATCATAAAGCTAGATGAAAGCACATATCCACCAATGACATTTAAAAAGGAGACCATGAGCAATAAAAATGATTCCAGATATTCGAACATCAGAAGCAAATTAACGGAGTTATTAACCGAACACCGTTCACACAAATTGATCCAGTCCGAGTTTAATAATAATAAAGCAGAGGAGGAAAAAAACGAATTTCTTTCTCAGAATTCACTAAGAAAGATGGATACATATATATTTCGTCAATCTTGCCCTTTTCATGATAAAAAGTAATAAATTTTTTTCTTCAGATGGAAGGGGGTTCTTTTCTAAAGAAAAGTAAAAAAGGGAGGGGGAAAGTGAAATCTGACAGACCAATTACGAACAGCCATAGAACGCGTGAAAGAGTCAGAGAGGCAAAAAAGAAATTGCTGAAATTGGAGAAAAGCCATTTTAAGATGAGGAACTTTTTTACTGGGCCAATTATAATTACACTAAACGCAGAATGGGCGCGCAATTTAAACGCTAAGTACTATTCCAGCTTTTCTAACGTCGTGAAGAAGGGGAAAATGTCATTTTCCCTATTAAAAACCATAATTTTTTTTCTTCTTTTTTTTTAAACTTTCGCTCCAACTCATTTTTTCCTGCAGCAAAATGAGCCTGCTTTTATCGAAATTGGAAAGCAAAAGTGTTCAAGGAGCAAGGAAAAAAATATGTATTGCAATGCAGTGTGATGACTAGAAGCGCATATTGGCTTTAGATTTAGATGATCACTGAGTGATTGAAATACATTTTAAAGAATCTTTTTATAATATGGTGCACATGTTTTATACCTTTTAGCTATGCACTGAAATTGCAGACTTCTATGAATGATAAAATATTAATACTGGTCTTCAAAAGCCGAGAATTACTGAAGTTCTTCTTAATAACGCCAAATAATTTTCTATTCTTTAGTTAAAAATTGTAATTTAATAACAGAAAAAAAAAACGTAAGACAGCTTTTTTTCCTAATTTTTGCGTTTAAGTCATAATACATGGCAAATTAGGTACATTCATATCTAAAAGGAGACTTTAATATATGAAAATGTATAAGAACAGCAAATTAAAAAATTAACTCCCTAAAATTAGTTTTATATAAGTAAAATGTTAATTGGTCGATTAATAACTGTAATACCATCAACATTAAGTACACTGGTATGCAAAACTTAAACAACAATGTAAATTTTAATCAGATAGCATGAAATTGCAGAAACCGGGTTTTTGCGTTCAATACAAAGAACACGCAGTTCAGAAGAAAGGTGATGCATGTGCAAATGTCAGGAAGAAAACGTCACAAGCAACATAAAGCGTACGCAAAACGCCTGAGGTGCCCGCGCTCAACTCAAGACTACAATAAAAGGAAAGACGAAGACGCAATTAAAGACATTTACTGCAAGTGCAAGTGAGTTCTTTTATGAAATATGGCTAGAAGAAATCACCTGGATGACTTCCCACGTGGAAGAACGGCAAGAAAGCTGGAGGAGGGGTGTAGTGTAGCTGAAGAGTTCGAAATCAACAAAAGTGTCGTTTCGCCTTCCAAACCATAGGTACAGTTGCCTTCCAAACCATAGGTACAGTTAAGATACAATAACACGCCGAACAAATATTAATTTAGAAGTCAAACAACAAAAATCAGCGTTATATTTTCAAATTTTCACAGGTCTAGTTTCGATGGTTTTACCGAACTACCATCCTCAGCTGCAAAAGCGATTTGCGCTTTTGCAGCTGAGATAATTTTTTTTCGATTATATATGAATACGCAATGATCTTCATTTGTATAGATGCGCTGTGACTGCTAAGTAACATCAAATTGATACCGTTATGAACAGTAGAATAATCGTTAAAACTAGGCAAAGTGCAATGATCTTAGAAAGAGGATCCGAAACGAACAGCATATTTTAAAAGAAAAAAGAGTATTCTACTCCTTGAACAGAATGTGTGTTGTATGCGTACATACTCTGGAATTCATGGGAAAAGATTAAAAATTAAACACATTGATTAGAATTTAAACAATTTTACGATGATTATATTTTAAATTTAATTTGCGTCATATTGCACAACAATACCATTGCATTTAGTATCAATTGCACGAAAAGCTATAACTACCAGAGCACAAACATATGGATGTCTCCAAGAAGCCTGTATGAGCGCAGATCTTTGGAAAACCACGTTCGGAGATATTATAAACCAGAAATGTTCCAAATTTGCCAAAATTACAATATTCACATATGATGTCGCTTTCGTGCTCAGCATACACGAACAAAAATTTCTCCAGCAAAACTGTAAAGAAATAATTAATAAATTCCACCATCACTGCAAGAAATATGAACTAGAAACCTCCACCCACAAATAGCAAATAATGATAGTTCATAAACCGGGAAGAAAATCACCAAACAACTATCAATAAAAATAGAAGCAAGTAAAATTAAAAACATCAATTCATTAAAATATCTTGACTTGTAGCTCGACCATAAATTCAACTTTATAAAGCATCTCAAGAATATAAAGATTCGCATCCAACTAATTGGTTAAAAACCTTCGCAGTATGCAAGGATTTAACTGGGGATTGAACCCCCATGTCACCAAAATCCTACACCAAAACAACATCACAAAGAAAGATTACAGGCACCAACTGCGCAGTTCAGTGACACATTAGGCCAGGAAGTTGAAAGAACCAAATCAGCAATCTGCAGTATGCTTGATCAACCCGTAGTGGACGACCTCGCACCGCATCAGAAGATGAACATCGAAATTGCGTCAATGAAATGATTCACGGTAATCGTCGAATCAAACATTCGCAGGTCACCGCGAAATTGAATATTCCTCAAGAAAGTGGGCATTCTGCCATAACCGAGGTGCTGAGGTATCATAAAGTGTGTGAGTGTTGGATACCGCGGTTGCAAAAACACAAAATACAGAGGAAGCAAATTTACCAACCCGGTTCAAAAGCGAGACTGAGGCTTTTCTCCAGCACATTCTCACAGGGAATGAATCATGAGCGTATACTTTTCATCCCGAGAACAACCGACAATTGTTAAAAATATCGCCATATCACATTTGCGGAAAAGCTCGTGGTGGCCATTTTTTGGGATTTCCAAGGTGTCGTGCTCGTTTGCTGCTTGGAACAGGGAACCACGGTAAAGTCGCAACGAACGTCGGAGAAGCATCGCCCCTCTTTTTATTTCGTGACACGTCTGCGGGCAAGAATTGGTGTGCTACAAAATAGAGTTCGAATCCTTTCGCATCTGTCGTACAGCTTCGATCTTGCATCTTCTGACTTTCACCTCTTCTTAACGATTAGAGCACTTTAAAGAACATCATTTTTGCTTTGATGACGAGTTGAAAACCGCCATTCAAGCCTGGGGTCGACACGAACCACCGGAATTCTTTTCTAATGGCTTTGCCCTACTAGTCAGGCATTGGCGCAAATGAGGGGAAAGATATAAAGACTATGTCAAAAAGCGCAGCGGGCACATGCAGCTTTCAAGTAGAACAAGAATTGTGAAAATCAGATAACAAATAAAAATTTATGGTCATGAAGGCATTTTTTTTTTCAGTCAACCTTCGTATGTTCCAACAACAGAAATTTAGAAACTCTTTGAGTAAAGTACGTTTTCTTTAGTTTTTGGTAAAATATATACCAGATTTCTCCCCTACCCCAATGAAATATTCATGTAAAATATTTTATTGGATGATAAAAATAACGCTCGCATTAATCAGTATTTGTATTTATTTTAAAGATTTACTTTATTGACTGGCATTACCGATACCCAGATTAATCAACAGCTGCTTATAAGGGAAATAACAACATCTAAAAGACATTTGATTTTTTTATATTTTTTTATTTGAAAGGCATACATTATTATTTAAATTTTAAAATTATTAGAATACATTTGAAAGTTACTTAATAATTTACTAGTTTATAATAACTTTCAATTAGAAACAAAACAGATAGAATTTAAATATTCAAAATACAAATAAAAAGTAATTTCAGAATGATGGTTGAATATTTATAATTGAATATGCTGAAAAATAATTTTATGGTTTTATTTACATTAATTCTTTTTAAAATTACAAACTCATTGAGATGCACTTGAAAACAATTTATAAATCGAATTGCTCGTGGAAATTTTTGAATAATTTGGATAGACAAAATTACATTGAACGAATTTATTCTAAATACTAGTGTAAAACTAATTTCAGAATGCGGGCTAATTATTTACAAATGAATATATTGCAAAATAATCATATAGCATTTTTATATAAATTGCAATTCATATTTGAAACATATCAGAATACATCTGAAAATTATTTTGTAATCAAACTGTTTGTAATAAATTTCCACTGAAACAGGAATGAGACAAAATTAAAATTAACTTTTATATTCTAAACGCAGATCACAACAAGTTTCAGATTGGTAGTTGGATATTTATAAAATGAATAATGAAAAATAATTTTATGACTTTTTTCAATTGCTTACTTATCTCTATAAAGCACTTTATTTCCATTTAATTTCTTATTTATACTTCCCAGATACATATAAACTCCTGAAATGCAGTGTGATTTTAAAATTATAGGTATTATTTATTCTTTATTGAAATTATTATTTATATAAAAGTAAAATTATAACTTAAATACATAAATTGCTTCTACATTAAAATTAGAGTCTTTATAACTCATTCGTAAGTCAATCAGAATTACTGCTAGTGTGAAGTTTTATGTTTTTGACTGCCTCAATTAGATGATCAGCTTGAAAATTGAGTTCTTCTAGCAGGCGATCTTGAGTCCTTAAATGTTCTTCGAGTGATCTGATATCATCTGTGCTCAGCTTACCAGGCGCAGTATGTGGACGTAAAACATCTGTTACCCATCTATTGGTCATATGCTGCAAAAGAATAAACTTTTAAATTACAAAATTAGTAAAACAATCTGTAGATATTGAAGGTCGTCTGTTGAAAAAAAGCATAAAAAAAAGATGACTGCTCAAATATTTACCACAGTGTCGCTTATATTCTACTATATATCCGTTATTAAAATATTAAGTTGGTTAAAGTGAATTATTAGGTACTTAGTATACACTGGTGTGCAAAAATTAAGGACGAGACGGTTTTTTCAATATAACTTTGTACAAAAGCTTTCCAAATCAACATATTTAATACCGTAAGATCCCCAATACGTAAGGACATGAGTAATGTAAGCAACACTTACTAAAAGAGAAATCAGAGGGATAAAAAGAAGCTTTATTGAAAAAGTAGCATGGAGCGCAATGCGACTGAAGGCCGAAACATCCCTGTGATGGGTGTCCAGCAAGAAACGTCCGCTCTTTAATAGGGGATATGATCTCCCCTGACTGCTAGGCAGGTTTCACATCATTTGTGCATGCTGGATATGTGGTTGTTAATGAGCTGTTGAGACACTGCTGCTCGTTCCTCTTGTAGCACCAATCGCAGTTTCGAAATCGTTACTGGCGATAAGTTATGTGCTGCCACGAGTCCCCCTAGTAAGTTCCGTACATGCTTGACGGGATTTAAATCCAAAGACCTTGCCGACCAATCCATGTGTTCAATACCTTCACTCTCTAACAGCTCTTCGACAGTAACTGTGCGATGAGGTGGAGCGTTGTCGTCCATGAAGAGGAACTGAAGACCCATAGCCCTTGTGAAAAGACGCATGTAAGGAAGAAGAACCTCGTTACAATAGCAATCCCAGGTGACGAACCTCTTTGGGAGATATGAAGGTCGGTCCGGCTACCAAGCATTATGTCTGCTCGAACGAGAACTCCGCGACCTCCAAAACAGTCCCTTTTGATGATGTTGAAGGGGTTATTGCGTGTTCCCCGCTCTGTCCAGATGTGTATGTGTCTAGAATCGCAACTCAGACTAAATCTGCTCTCATCTGTAAAGAGTACTCGTCCCCATTCATTGTCTCTCCAATTCCGGTGTTCCCGGCACCACAGAGAACGCCTTCTCCGATGGGCAGGCGTTAGAGGTACACACCGTACAGGGCGTCGTGCAAACAGACCACCACCGTGCAGTCTTCTGGCCACGGTAAAACGCGATATCGGTCGTCCAGTCGCCTGTGTCGTGTGTCTAGCGATTTCTCCCGCTGTCTGCCGCCTGTTTCTTCTGGCCTGTAAGGCAATATACCGGTCATCTGCGGGTGTGGTTCCTCGTGGACGACCACTACTAAACCCCCGGATAGCTGTTCCTGTAGTTTGAAATGGTCTCCAAAGTCGTGAAACGATGCTGTGAGCAATTCCGAACTCTGCAGCCACACTTGTCACACTGCGGCCTTCCTCCAACTTCCCAATGATTCGACCTCGGGTAAAAGCATCCAGATGTCGTCTAACAGATTCATTATTCGCCATTTCTCGCTGAGGCAGCAACTCGGTGTGATTTTAACTGCTATACGGCGTGCAATCTCTTTGCCAGAAATACTGATCTTACACCGACAACATGCTTTATACTACTCAGACACTCCCCCATTACGTCTACCTGCATATTTGCGCATGTGGTACCGTACATCACCTTACTTAATCTCCTGATTGGTCTTTCTGTCCGCTCTCCCTCTTCGTTCAGCTGATATGCTAATTTTTCGACTTCGTCCTTATTTTTTGCACACCAGTGTATGTTATCGCAACTAGCTTAGTAGAAGTCGCAAATTTTCGCAATGTGCCAAACTCTGGCAACCAAGCTCCTACCATTCTTCCGGCAACCATGTTCATAACAATCATTCAGTCAAGCAACGTCGCCATTTTTATAAGCGTTCCTTTTGCTGTATTCCAGGTTGCAACTGTTTTTATAAACAAACCGCGATAGATTTTACGTTAATCTTAAATTACGCGTTTGCGCAGTTTTCTAGCCAATGGAAGAAAAACCGGTTTTGCCGAGGTTGTGCAGTGCGATAAGTGGAATGGAAATAGAAAATTATTCCAGGTTATTGCTTCTATGGAATTAAAAGTGCTTCGTGTTAGGTCCTGTACACGATATGCTATAAAGCCGCGGTGTATGGAGGAAAAACGGGAGTAACCAGTGGTAAATTCGATTAAGTAAAATTTAAAAATCTTTGGCAACCATCACCTTCTAGCAAGTTTTTTTGTTAAGCATATCTGAGTAACGCTTATATGAAAATGGCTGTCATTCTGTAAAACTCCCAGTTATGTTGAATGAATCCTATGCATATGAATTCAATGCGAAAATTGAGTGTCAAGTATTTGTCATTATTTTCTTTAATTACATGCAGTTTAGATGCATCTGTTCTTTAAACACTGGAAAATTTTTCATTTTGATGCAAACGCAGAAGTTCCTGAGCAAACTCAGAAGTTCACCGATCAATAACCTCAATTTTAGCACGAGAAAGAAATAATAAAAATAAATAAAAAACAATATACGATAGTGAATGACTTTATCGAAAGGCTTATAGAGTCCGTTTAATTTTTGCTGACAATACAGACTATTACGTTAAGTGCGCACATAAAATTTGCTAGAAATTCCAAAGGAAAATTAAGATCAAGTATGATAATTAGGTCATCAGCTATGATAGCTCCTTTTCGAAGGTATATCTAGATTAAAAAACTTCAGCAGTGTGTAAATCTTTTTTATGTAAATTTTAGATGCATAGGTGCATAATTTTTAATTGCTTAAATAAATGAATTTTAATTTTTGACATCAAAAGTTCTGATGTCAAAAAATAAAACCTCCTTCTATACAGTATTTGAACATTTTCGGACTAACGAGACAGTGCCTGCTTTTCGGAATTTCATTCTTAGTTTAGATCATTCAGTTCTCTTCATTTTATTACTTTTATTATATTTTTACTTATTACTTTTGTATAATTTTTCCTATTTACTGTGCTATTGGACATTTTTTTATTTATATAGTTAGCGCTATAACTTGCGTGTGTAAGTTTCGTGATAGACTTTGTGGAACACGAGGAGCTAGAGGTAACCAAAAAAAAAAAGTTCTGAAGACGTTTTGAGAATTCCAGTCTTATGAAATATATAGTTTCTATCTTGAACCTATTGCACTTAGTATTTAAAAGCTTTAAAGCCTCTAAACAGTTAGTGCAACAGGTTCAAGTACTGTGCTAAAACTATAGTATTGTGTTAAAATGAGAATGCATTTTAGCAAAATGCACGTGAAATAGATAAAGAACCTCAGCTGATTGGATTTAAATCAGTGGATTACTTAATATGTTCCAAATTCAAAAAATTAACTTGTAAGGTATTTCGCCCGCCTTCTAGGCATGCCTTCGTGGTGCAATGGTCAGCACGCTCGGGATGTATTCGAGAGGTCCGTGGTTCGAGTCCCGGCGAAAGCATTGCTCATTTTTCATCACTCCTGCTTCAAAAATACCTAATGTCTCTACAGCGGCGCCCGAACTAAAAAAGGTGGTAGATGACGATTCTCCAAAACCAGAATTTGGCGATTGGGTCCTCTAATCTCCAGTCGCCCTTTAAAAGGGGAGTATATAAGGTATTTCTCCAAGCTTCTTCGCATGACTTCGCGGTGTAGTGGTCAGCATGCTCGACGCGTTTTCACGAGGTCCGTGGCTCGAGTCCCGGCGAAGACATTGCTCATTTTTCGTCTCTCCTTTTTCAAAAATGCCTAATGTCTGTACAAACTTACAATTATTATTTCCCTGGTGTAAATAAATTTGAAATTTAAATTTCATTTTTTCATGTATTCAAGAAAATTCATTAAAGTGTTATATTCATTAAGGTGTTACCTTTCATTAAAGTGCTACGCTTAAGATGGGATTTTTCAATAGCTAGTTTATTAGTTTCTAAACTGATTTAATTTGAAATTTTAGTATGACAATTTCTAAACTGTCAAAACAAAGTTTGACCATACATAATTAGTTTACTAGCTTGATGTGGAGTTTAACTGAAATTCAGTACTCCTGTTACGCGGACCCGATTGAGAATTGGTGCTACTTTGGTAGACTGGAGTAAGGGATTTTTGCAAAAAAAAAAAAAAAAAAAAAATTACGTTTGGCAGCTGACGACAATTGATATGAATTATGGCAACCCATTGCTGGGCCAATGATTTAGCCACTGTTCCGTTATCAGGACCGGGTTTCCAGAAATATATGTTTGTATAGATGTATGTGTTCATATGCGCATGTATATATGTACGCAAATATGTACCTGTGCGTGTACACACATATATGCACACACACATACATACACATATGCATACATACATACACTTCTGAATCTGGTCCTGATAATAGAAGAGTACCATGATTTATAGTAACTCATAGTTTGAGCGCTGCAGCGTTTGACATCATTTAATTTTTTAAATAATACTTTCTAATATGCATAAATTCTGCCTTTTAAATATTAGTTATGGCTGTTAAATACTAAAATTGGATTTAATTTTGCATACTAATACATAAACTGATTTTGTTGGCACAATTATGTTTTGGGGACCGCAAAAAATTGCAGCCAAAATGTATGCGCAAAAGCGCCAAATCTAGCAAACGCGCCCATTTAACCGCACGCCAAATCTAGCAAACGCGCTGATTTCAAAGCGCGTAAGTTTAGATAGTTCTATATTTGTAAGTTGCCACTGAAATACTAGTTTAATTTTTTAATTCTTTTTTGATTGAAAAGATTATATTGCAGACGAAATGTCTGTAATATATTTTTTTCAAAGAAAAAGTATCATTCATGATAGAAAATTATGTTCGAACAATTACAAGATGAAATTATGCTATTTAGCGGTAACTCAGTAGCAAAATGGCGGTGCAGGAAAGAAACCCGTAATGAGAAGAAAGGATTAAGAAGCCAAAATTGCCTTGAATGATCGAAAATCCCATTCCTTATAGCCGTTAGGCTCTTCTAATTTTGGTGTTAGGAAATGACATCTATTGAATTTTGTGAACTCTAGCTGAAGATGAACCAAAATACAGTTGTAGACTGGAACAGTTACATGAGTGGGGTGTGTGCTGCAGCTTTAATTGATGGGCTTAAGTTGAAAATCGGTGAATGTAGCAAATTATTAAAGTAGACAAAAGCCTTTTCAGTTTCAAAAGAAAGAATAGCGTTAGATGTGTTCTTTCGCTACAATGGGTTTTCGGTGGGTGATGCAGAGAATCACATGACTGTTTCTCACTCGTTGGTCCAGATCGATCGGCGAAACCTTATTGAACATCATTAAGAAAATATCAGAGAAGGAAGCATTATTTATACCGACTGCTGGAAATCATACAAGTCGGATGAACTGCAAGATGCCGATTTTAAACACTTTACTGTCAACCACAACTACAGTTTTGTGGACCTCAAAAGTGGGTGTCAGATACAAACAGTAGAGCGGCTGTGGGGCAGTGCTAAATAGTGTAATTAATAAACGCCATCGGGGCACTGCTCGACAGAATATGGATTCTTATTTGTCCAAGTTTATGTACAGGTATTTGCACAAAAAACTTAAATTTTCGCTTTGTTAGAAGAAATACAAAATTTTATGCCTGCTATTTAATTTCATGTATGCTTACTTTTTTTATACAAATTACAATAATAAAAATGTATTATATGAAATTAACCTTTCATCTAAATTAAAATAATAATCTGAAATAGTTATTCACTATTATGCTTCCATTCATTTCTGTTTATCCTTTTTTATAAGTTATAATAAAAATTGTATTGCATGAAATTAACCTTTCATCTAAATTAAAACAATAATTCTAGATAATTTCATCCAAATTAAAACAATATCTTAGATGGTGCTTCCTTTCTTGTTTTAGGATTACCGTAAATACTTTTGGCAGCAATGGCATCAGCAATAGTTTGGTGAATTTTTACGGTCTCCAAAACGGAATTGTACCATTTTGTTATATATGATATTTTAAAAATACTATGCTGTGTATGATATAATCAATAACGTCATTTTTTATATTTTAAGTAATGCGTTTTAATATCTATAAATTTTGCTTTTAATATCTATAAATCTTGTGTTTTAAATATTATTTATGGCTGTTTTTATCATTTATGATCATTGGCTCGTTGATTGATTACAGGATATTTGAACATTACCGCGCTATTTTAGAAATTTTGTTCCGTTGCACAGAGTTTTAAGAGTTTGTTCTATTTTGGATTTTACTCTATATTTGTATATCAATGGCTTCTTCAGCTTTGCCTATGAATGTCGTTATTGGTAATTATCATCAATTATTGGTATCGAAATCTAATAATTCTCCTTTGAGACCTTATTTTGGCCAACCTGGCTTTAGAAGTCAGAGGTTCATTTATTAACCTTACCCCGGTCTTCGGAATCTTAAAAACCAATACCCCTATTATTGGAAATAATTTTTTCATTTTTTAAAATTTTTCATTTTTTTTTTAATCTTGAGTCATGAAGATTAAGGCCATTGACTTGGCTATAAATTGTTTTATCTATTTATAAAATTTTATTTTTTAAAATACTTTTATTCCTGCCCTTGCTTTTTCATTTTTCAAATTTTTTTCATTGACATCTAAATTATGATTCCGGTTTTTTTAATGCTGGTATTTACCAATGTATGCTTAAAAGTTATTAGACACTCGACAAAAACATAATTTCTTTTACTTTATACGTGCATATTTAATGTTTTTATTAAAAAATTAATACATTACTTTCAACAATGGCCGAGCTAATTTTTATTGCAACAGATGTTTTAAACTTAAATAACTTTATTATATTGTATTATATTGCATATTGTATTGTCTTTATTTTGAAGTATTTAAATTTCAAGTAATATTTCAGTCTTCTCAAACGCTGGCGCGATATTTTTAAAGCGGGGTTTTTTATTTTTTTCTTTTCTATAAAGTAATAATTTAACCTTATTTTAGTATTTTAGTAAGCTTATTCCTTTATTATTTTATTATTTAGTAACCTTACTTTGGCAGTAAATGCATTTATTACCATCGCCTGCCATCTTGAAAAACGACGTTTTCAACCAAAAATTAATGCATTATTTTCAACGATATCGCATATTTTTGAAGTTTAGAATATTTTGCTATGTTCAACAGCGTTTTTCAAGATGGCAGGCGATTGTTAAACCTCCGCCAACTATTGCGCCAAAAACCAGTCAGCCCTTCTAGCAAAGTAGCACCCAGAAATGTGTGTATGTATGTAAGATACAACGAAATACGATGGCTACGCTAAGAAATAATTGGCAACCTCAAAATTGACTATTCTAAATTTGGGGTTCTCCCCTCTAAATTCGTGTGTTCTTCAAAATTCGAGATCTTTCCATGATCTTTACATAACGCTGCTTGAAAAATGGAACTAAAACCTAAAATTAACCAATCACAGCATAGTTATACTTATGCACCTGCTTAGTAAAAATTCTGCGGTACAAGCAATTACGTCACGTATTCCTTTTCTTAACTTCTGCCACGCTGCTATGGCCTCCTTTGTTCTTTATCTAAGATGGCGTAACTTGTATATAAAAATTATTGTAATTGCTTATAATCAAAAAGTATATTGTCTATAAAGAAATTATTTTTATGTGCCTAAAAATAAAGATGGTGATTCGCCAAATTAGGTTTGTCAACTTCTTCATTCTGCCTTTTATACTCGAACATCATGACTAGGCAATTAAAATATCACATGTATACATAGATATATGGATGTATATATGTACTTACGTATGTTAATACGTAAGTACGCCTATGTGTGTATACGCACACACATAACCCACATACATACATACATACATACACATATTTCTGAATCCGTTACCGACAACAGAAGAGTTCCCGAAATTCTTTCTGACAAAAACTTTAAACTTATGTAGTTAACACTTCGGTTTTTTAATATTCGGTGAATCACTTACTTCGATATCTCCTCTTTCAAATATAATCATCCAAATATTAATACAATTGCATTATAGTTTAAATACGAGACTCCCAACCAAGAAAGAAACAGAAATTAAGCAGAACAGAAATTAGACAAAATATTTGCATTACCTGTGAAGACTTTTGAGAATGTTCATTGCTTTTCAGTGCATTTTTTATCTTATCATCGCACTTTTGTACACATTTTAATAACTCCTTTACATTATTTTTTCTATTCCCTCTTACCGAAGCGATACGATTCAAGTGTTCAGCTGGAATACGGGTTCTCGTCAGGCACTGTCTTCTTTTTTCAGCCTTCTCCTGCTTATCCTGCAGCTCCATTAGAGATTGTCTGAAGGGAGAATGCGTAAAGATTTTTCTTTTGAATGGCTTCGGCGGATCCGTAGACAAAAACACCTCGTATCTCAATCCACCATTAGTTCTGTGAAAATATCTTACGTCTAATATTGAATCGTCATCCATTTTTGTTTTTTGCTTTCATATATTCAAAATGGCGAATGCCATGATATATTCTGCTAAGTTTTACAGAGCCAACAAAACTGGTTTTTAAATTAAATTTTTCGTGTTAACATTTTGCAGTAAGTTACAACATGCGCGAACGCGATACGTTATATTTAATGAATATTAATGATAAACAATTATGCAGTACGAAGTGCAGTGATATAATACTTCGAGAATGGCAACAGTTAATAACGCAATGTCTGACGTATAAAGATATGAGTTTGCCTAAAAATTAATTCTCCATTACGAAACAAAGATGTGTTTATAAATATTATTGTTGGAAAAGATTTTATTTTAAGCGTTCCTGGTCTACCTACTTTATATATATATATATATAATATATTGTTGCTTGCGTACGGGTTCGTTATGGATTGAATGCACAAGTCGTAAAAAAAGTTAACAAAAATTTATTCTTTCCACAAGAAATAAAATAAATCAAAATGCTGAAATATTTCTTTAGAGAAATTAGTACAATATCACAATATGTCAAACGTTAAACAGAATTCACTTTAAAACAGATAAACTAATTCTAACTCTTTTTTTTTTCAATCTATAGGATTTATTATCAAGAACACCTTCAAGAACTCTTCGCACATGCGAAATAAATAAGTAACAGTATTTTACAGAGAGGTAATTTCAGATATCGAAAGAAAAAGCAATAATTATTAGTAGACCAGTCCCTTTCCAGAAGCGGCACCATATCCTCCATATGCACCAGCATCATATCCGCCATATGCTCCGGCTCTGTATATGCCGGCACCATATCCTCCATATGCACCGGCATCATATCCGCCATATGCTCCGCCTCCGTATGTGCCAGCGCCGTATCCTAAACCAGTTGCTGCACCATCTCCAAGACCATATCCACCATGGGCAACAGGAGCGGCAGCAACAACGGGAGCTGCAACAGCGGCAACTACGACTGAGATGAGGTGTTTCAATTCGGCTTTTGTAAGCTTTTTAATTATCACTAGAACAATCTCGATTTTTCTAGATTTTTTCTGGATGGCAACAGTAATTACGAGATATTTATTTATTAAACATTAAATGCATGCGCTCTTTTATTTATTTTTTCTTTTTTTTTCCGACGTAGCTTTCTCTTCAAAAATCGTCTGCGTTGCACGGGAAATATAATGCAATTTCAATTACAATTCTAAATAAATAGCCAAATAAATATGAAATCCGTAACAATATACACTCATGTCCATAAATTAAGGATAATGCAAAATCAGGCAAAGAAAGAGTTAGAAGCAAAACAAATTTGACTTATTTGTAAAGCTTATTTATTAAACAAAACGTAAAGAGCAAACAAAGATGCTATATATTTGATATTATTAAAAAAATTAGCGATTTTTTCTCCCTGAAGCAAATTAAAAAAACTATTTAAAAATAACAAATATTACACGGTTGGTATGATTGTTAATACATTGCATGTCTCCCAGACGTTGCAATACAGGCCGTACAACACCTAGGCATGCTGAGTATCAAATTATCGATCTGATCTTGGGAGATATTACACCACTCAAAAAGCAGTGCTCTCCGAAGTTCCGGTAGACATGCAGGAGGAGGTTGACGGGCTGCAACTCGTCAGCCCAGCATGTCCCACACGTGCTCTACTGGATTCAAGTCCGGTGAGAATGCTGGCCAGTTCATACGGGTGATGTCCTCCGATTGAAGGCATTCGCTTACGATGTTTGCACGGTGAGGACGGGCGTTGTCATCCATAAACACAAATTGTGCGCTCATGGCGCCCCGAAACAAACGTACATGTTGTTCCAGAATGACGTCCCGATAGATTTGGCTTGTCATGGTTCCAATTTGAACATGCAGGTCAGTTCTGGAACCCAGAATAATTCTACCCCAAACGAGCACTCCTGCACCACCGTAACGGTGTCGTTCAATGATGTTTCCTTGGTGGTAACGGGTACCTAGAGCTCTCCATATGAACGTCCGGCGAGAATCAGACTGCAAGCTAAACCTGAACTCGTCGGAAAACATCACATGAGCCCACTGTTGCGGTGTCCACAATGCATGCTCTCTACTCCAGGCTAACCGCAGGCGACATTGAGTTGCAGTAAGTGGAACGCATATGACAGGTCTACGAGCATATAGACCAATCTGCCATAAGCGTCTGTACACGGTCTGCCTTGAAATTGTCGTACCAGTGGCTGAAGAGAGCTGACGAGACAGGTCTGAGGCTGTGCTCCGCCTGTTTCTTTTGGCAGTAACTGCCAAATACCGGTCCTCATTCGGCGTTGTAACTCTGGGGCGACCTGTGCTGTAACGTCTACTCACATACCATCATCTTGGAATCGTTGCCAAAGCCTGGAGATGACACTCTGGGCAATTCCAAGTTCGTCTGATACTTCCAGTTGGGTACGCCCACATTCCAGACGGCTGATAATTCTACCACGTAAAAAATCATCCAAATGCGTCCTTTGTGTCATAACTATTCGGTTATTGCACTGAAATGCTTATAAAGCGCCTGCGAACAATTTTACTTTTTTGCCTGTATTTCTTATATATCACCTTAATTTATGGACATGAGGGCATATAAAGAGTTCGTGGTTAATCCTGGCCTCAGATGGAAATCTTTAACTCCAAAATCACTAAAAATGTTGATGATTTTAGACATTATTATTTAATGGCATAAAATATGTGTGCTAGCATAAAAAAGTAAAAAAAAAATTAAAGAAGTTTTATTTCCTATAAAATATGGCGCATTTTTGTGGCATTATGTTATAAAAATATGTTAAAAAAGGAAAAAAAATTCAAACTGGAAACAGATTATAGTTTTTATAACCTAACATCTCGTTTAAATTTTTCCAAAAATTTAATAATAAAACTTCGAAAAGCAAAAAACAAAACTTAAAAATTTAAAAAAAAAAAGAAGTTTAAGTATTATCGCAACCATGTTAGCAGAAAGTGCCAAAGTTTCAAATTGCATCAAAAAATCTGCAACAAAATGTATTAAAATTCTTTTGGCAGCCATGTGCATGACAATTCTTCAGTTTCAAATATCAGCGTCGCTATATTCGTATGCATTTCTTTTCTTTTTTTTAGCCCAAATGAGCGTTAGCTCAGAAGGGCTATTAATTTTAATTATTAAAGACGTAAATATTGCTGTATAGTTTTTTTGTTGTTTTTCTTATAAAGTTTCTTTTTCTTGTAAAATATTTCTTTTGTTATTACTTATGAATAAAGCAATACCAATAAGCCATGAAGGCATTTAAACAAATGTTTTTCGTCAAAAGTTGCCGATGAACTGGGGACTTTTTGTAGTATGACAGATAATCAAACAGTACCGAATTAACTATGCTATAGTATTTCAAGGCATAATAATCTCTCTTTTGGAAAAATATAGCAAAATATTTAAGAAGTTAATATGAAGATGAAAGAGAAAGAAAAAAAATTAAATTAATAATTCGAGAAATTTCGTTTTATATATAGGTATATCTTATAGATATACAAATAAGAAAGTCTGTGTATTTGGCTGACCTCTAATAACTCAGTCAGTACTATGGCTATCGTCACCATCTTTCTACAGTTCTTTTCTGGGTCCTGGAAAAAATCGACGTCGCAAAAAAAAAAAAAAAAAAAAAGCTAAAATCAGATATATTAATTAAAAACTCGGAAAACCGATATTTTTCACCCTGATTTTTTGAGTGGCAACAGTCTTGCAAGCTGGACTGAGAATCTACTTTATTTCGAAAGTTGTTGCCACTACTCGCTTTCAAATCCTAGAGTTTGTTAATAAAAAATTTCAAAGTTTTACGATGAAATAAAAATAACATTGCTGAACATTAAATACATACATTCTTCCCGATTCCCAAAAATTCGTGAGAAGCCATTTCGACTATTCCTATTTTCGTACGTCTTTAATCAGCCGAAATATTAATTAAAAAATCTTAAAACGCTAATTTTTGCAGTCATTTTCTCGTGTGGCAACAGAGTCGCGCGTTTTAGATAAAAAAGCCTTAATTCGAAAGGTATTGCTAATGCTCGCTTTCAAATGCGCGCGAGTGGTTTAATCAAAAATTTGTAAATTTTACAAAATCTATACATATAAAGAAGAATGTCTGTGTTTTTTTTCTTTGTTCGCGTTATTGATTTTTGATCAATTATGACCAATTTTTTGCCACATTTAATGGATTAAAATTGAATATAAATGAAATGTTGGATGGAACTTGAGCTTTTATTAGAAAGTGGAAGATCATTAAAAACTGCGTGCCATTGTAGTTGATATAATGAGAAAGAATTAGCTTATTTTTCTACCGAATTTTTTTATGTGGGTTCCATATCGCATCAGACTGAAAAATGTATGACTATGAATCGCACTTTCCGCATCGTTATTAAAGAAGGATTACAGCGGTATTGTTCTCTCTGTTGTTGGATGCATTACTCTCAATCTAACTTAAATGGCATGGGGTACTTCCGCCATTATATATATATATATATATATACTATATATATATTCTATCTTTTGGGGATGTTTAAGTACACTGTTATCCTCAGCAGTTAATTTACTGTCTTTCTGAAAAAATGGTGCATCATTCTTTGCAGTTGCAATTGCATTAACATGTAGTTGTGCACCTTCCTTTTTGGTTGCAATCGGCAGTACCAAAAGTATATATATATCCATTCTGCTATTCGGCTCAGAGATCTTAGTTTTTTTTATTCTTATATCTTGGTAAATGTAGATTTTTTGCTTTAAAAATGATTGAATTATGTTGTTCTTATCTTCCGGTTAAGGTTTTTATGCCTTTAATTATTTTGCATGCCATAGTTGTAGAATTATCAACAATTTAAAAGTTGTTTAAATGCGGCTAAGCCTAAGTTTTTTTACCATAGCGGCCATATTTGTTTACATTTGAAACTTATCAGAATTGGATTAAGTCTTTCTGCCCCTTCAGTGTCTTTTTGCCGAACGGGACCAAAAGGAAACGTTCAGTTTTGTGCACCTAAAAATCTACCTTCTTGCCAGCTGGTGGAAATGCTTGTTTTTGTGTAGAAACTGTAATTAATTGTAAAAATTGGTTTTTATTTCTTTTAACCGTATTTGGTGTTTCATGTTTTTCTATATCTTTCAATTTTTAATTTTTAATTTTTCAAACTGCTAGTTAATGTATCTTTGCGAGAATACTACGACTCTCAAGAGCATTATTGTTCCGTTATCATCTCGAAGCACTTTTTTGAAACACAGATTTAAGATCCCATATGTTATTCTCCTCTTCGCTCTGCTTTATAACAAATTATACAACATGAAAGGAAGAAGACTTGAATCCTGATACTTTTTACGAATCAGATTTTGTAGACATCTAGCAACAAACTGCTGCAATTGTTGGCATTTGACATCTGGAAATAACTTTTATTCCGCTAATCGGAGCTATCATCTCCAGCCCTCCTCGACCACAGCTGCCACCACAGGAGAAGTGAAGAACCTCCTCATCACTATCAGACCCGCTCCACCCCCGACCATCTTTCCGGCAATCTCTCCAGTTTCCAGATTAAATTTCTCTCGCAACACTTCTACTCCTGGAAGTAAATCGAGGGGAGGAGAAGAAAGTGACAGTCAGTACACACATTGAGAGATAACCGAACATCATTAGCTGCCGAACCCCTTCTAGAAGGAGAATGAAAGTACCCCTCCAAAAAAGAAAAAGAATAAGAAAGAACGTAACGAAAGCTAGGGTCAGCGAGACTGTGGCGCCGGCCATCTTTTCCGGCCGGCTTTGAGCAATGGCCTATCATGATTTTTCCCTCTGTGTTCGGATTCTTCTCAACGAGAAAAGCTGGACACGGTACATTTAACGAGGCTCGCGCCCTTTAGTCACGTGATCCCCTCCCCACACATTTAAGGCGCTGTCTGTTTTCTTTCTCGGTCTCTAGATGATTTTTCTTTCTGCGGTTTATGTTCAGCATTAGAAAATAGAAGAATAATTGTACAAGAAGTTTATATAGATTTACAGAAGCAACGAGTTAATATCTTAAACATTAAAAATATTTTATCACTGAATTAATGTCCATTAAGTAAATTAATTGCAGTCATGCACAGAATTTTTTACGCAAATATAGTCTTTTATGTCTAAAATTTAGTTCGAAATTAACCAAGATTTTGTTCCGTTCAATGTTTCACTTATATTCAATTTTAGTCGATTAAATGTATCAAAAAAAAAGATCATAATTGGTCAGCGAACAAACACAAAACAGGCATTCTTCTTCATATATGTTTAGATTTCGTAAAACTTACAAATTTTTTATTAACATACTCAACGGTTTGAAAGCGAGTAGTAGCAACACTTTTCGAAATAAAGCATTCTTATCTCCAATGCGCGAGACTGTTGCCACTAGGAAAAATGAGTGCGAAAATTAGTGTTTTCAGAGTTTTTAATTAATACCTTGGTTGATTAAAGTCGTACGAAGATGGGAATAGTCGAAAGGGCTTCCCGCGAATTTTGGGAATCGCTATATAATTGAAATTTAATGTTTGGCAATGCTATTTTTACTTCATCGTAAAACTTTGAATTTTTTTATCAACAAACTCTACGATTTGAAAGCGATCAGTAGCTACACTTCTCGAAATAAAGCAGATATTTATCTCCAGCGTACGAGACTTCTGCCACTC
This sequence comes from Stegodyphus mimosarum, assembly GCA_000611955.2. Lineage (NCBI taxonomy): Eukaryota > Metazoa > Arthropoda > Arachnida > Araneae > Eresidae > Stegodyphus > Stegodyphus mimosarum. Next base: position 44,113 of record KK115702.1, read on the forward strand.
GGAAAAATGAGTGAGAAAATTAGCGTTTTCGGAGTTTTTAATTAATATCTCTAATTTTAGCTTTTTAAAAAAAATTTTTTTTTTTTTTGGAAAAAAGTGGATGTCGAGTTTTGTTAGGACCCAGAAAAGAAGGCTAGAAAGTTTGGTGGCGAAGCTGTAGTAGTGACTGAGTTAATCGCGGACAATCACAAAAACAGACGTCGGTAGCCTAACACAAAATTAATATTTGGCTACAGGTCATTTGTTTGCTTAGTCCACAGGTTCCTAACTTTTATTGCCCCATCCAACCGTTTTACCATTGATAGGCAATCACTGCCACGCCCTTTCCAAACGTCAAAAGATACATATACATTTATATAAATTTAGATTATTTTTAATGTGTTTTATAAATTAAACAAGAAAAAGTACAGGCAAATGTTGATAGGTTACAAAACGTGAACAAAAGTAATTTTTTATATCCATAAAATAAAACTAAATTCTGGGGATGGGATATCACTTGGAGGATTCTTTAAGAGAAAATGACTCGTATTTACAAGTGGATGTAGGAAAAATGTCTTCAGTGACATCTCTAAATTATGAAGCTATAATTCTGCTGGCATTTCAAAATCTGGAAAAATTGAATTTAATTTTTACCAATGTTATTATCCGTGCTTCTCAAACATTTTATTCTCGTTACTCATATGCAGCTATCACCACTCATCATTATGCATTTTTCAGTTTTTTTATTCTTTTCTCAGTTCATCATATCAATGGTCAGTTTTCTTATTAAGATGACTTTACAAAACTTTTTTTTTGTCTTTTTATTATTAACGTTTTATGTATTCTCTTTATTTATTAAATATCACGTTATTGGCTCTTACGCAGCATAAATTTCAGTTCAACATCAAAATCACAAAATATTTAAAAACAGCATTAAGAATTTCCGGCAGACAATCTCGTGCGCTAGAGATGAAAATGTTTCATTCCGCATAGTGTGGCCACTGCTAGCTCTGAAATCGTTGAGTTTGTTAATAAAAAATTTTACAAAATGTAAATAAATAATAAAACAAATTCAAAATTCGGTCTCTCAGGTGCCCATGTTCTTGTGGAGAACTATGTTATTCAAAATTTGGTGGGTCTAGGTACCGTTGTTTTTTCATAACGAGAGAAACATACATATATTCATGCAGTTATTCATTATTTAATTTATTTAAAGCTAATAGAGGGTGACTATATTTGGTAGTGTGGTGGTGGAAAGATTTGGCACATAGCCCAGCGATTATGATGTGCTAAGCATAAGGCTACATATATAAACATGAAAATAAATAACCCTCGGAAATAATCTTCAGAATCACACAAAAGTATATCTATGCAAAAAAAAAAGTGTGACAGGGTAACATAATTGAATATAAGAACAAAAAGAAGGTATTATGTAAAAGGACAGAAATGGTACATATTTGAGAGCAAAGTTTAGAGACTATTTTCTGTGTAGGCAACACTTGTCTGAAGTTGGTATATGTTAAAAGACCAAATGCTTTAAAATTTAAAAGTTATAATGCATTTTGATAGCTTTTAAAATTCTAAAGATATTAAAACGGGGTTATTCCCCAATTAAATCTATAAATGTAAAATTTGTTTTATGAAAAAACAGTAACCTAAGCGGATTGAAAGAGGACAAATAATTCAAATATGTTCAATGGATGAAAGAGAATTGCATGAACTGCATGTAGGTTTATTTCCTCCATTCGGTAAATACCGATAAGTTAATCTTGAATGACCGATACTGAGGCGAGTCAAGAGTACTTCCTCCTTACAATTTCTATTCAATTCCCAACACTGCACCCTGGCTTTTACGCGTCTTCATTCATTGTTCACTTGAGTCTCCCATAACTTCTGCCTTTTCTCTAACATTCTGCTTTTGATGACCTTCTGAATATCTCCAAGGGAAACAGACTAGTGAACATTTTCAACAGGCGACTTGACTACAATGTCAGCTAATTTTTTCCAGTTGATTCCAAACACGTACCCAGTTCACGTACCCAGCAGTAGACGGTGCTGTAACCCCGATCCTTCAAACTTTGATCTAGCTTAGCTGCTTTCCAAACTAAAGGGTTTTTATTATTGTAGAAGGTTTTTATCGACATCAAGATACTTTTGGAATCCGTAAAGATGATATATTTCTTGCAGTGTTGACTAGAATTATATGTCAAAGCATTATAGATGGCAGATCTTGGATGACAAATCTGAGGAAGAAATAGAAAAGGCTTCAGGCAGCCTAAAGCTTTTCGCAGTACCTGCGCATACAAATGCCGACCCAAACTGATTGTTAATCTTTGAGCCATCCGTATATATAGGGGTATAGCTATTGTACCTGCACCTGTACTCTTCAAAGATACGTCGGAAAACAACGTCGCAAGTACTGCTCTTTCGAAATTACCAAAAATGTTGAGAGAGTAATTTTTATGGAAGGTGGAGCACAATATAACCTTAGATCTTTAACTTGTACATCAGTCAAATAATAGTTTTACAAAAGTGACTGTATCTTCAAAACGAACGGAGAAATGCAAGAAGTTCGTGCTTGTTACAAAAGATTGTACCGGTCATCAAGGAGAAGTGTCGAACAGGATGAAATGGTTGAGAATTAACCCTGGAGTATTACTTCAGAGACAACTGTTCATGTCTTAGACTCAAAGATGGCTCATGACATTCCACATAAAGCTTCTGCACTGGAAAAGTTCCGAATGCACTGGAGCGAATTGGCAGAGCTTGGTGGTAGGGTCAATTTTCAGCAATACTGAAGGCCGTGCAGATCCATAGGTAATTGATCCATGTTAAATTTTTGATCGAATAAGACATCTATATATTTGCAGCATGGAATGTCTATCAGCACCCCAAGAGGTATTTACTAAGATCTTCAGAATATTTAATTTCTTAAAGCACTTGTTCTTCAGGTTTAATACATGAGACAGAAAACTGAGCTTCCTGTCAAATATTAGTTCTAGGAACTTAACCTCAGGCACCATCTAGGTAGAGCTGAGATTCTGGGTGTAGTCTCTTTTACGGCAAAAATGCATCTATGTGTTCTGATTTGAGAATTTGGATCCATTTCTATTGGCCTATTTAGTAATTTTATTTAAACAAACCTGTGGTTGTCTCTGAATACAACGTATGTCTGAGCCTATCGTCGACATATAATGTGCCAAGAACTAGTTTCGGAAGTTCATTAAAAATAGAATTGATTTAAAAAAAAAGTGGCATTCAAAACGCACTCTTGAGGCACACCTTTTTGGATAAACTCACAGCAAAGAACCTATCTTCACTTAGAAACGTCTATCCATTAAAAAGTTCTGCATGAAGATTGGTAACCGCCCGCGCAATCCAATGGCATATAAATTATGAAGTATTCCATATCTCCGTGTTCTGTCACATGCTTTCCCCATATCAAAGAAGATGGACACTAAGTGGTTTCTTTTCATAAAAGCATTTTGTACAATCGTTTCAAGGGCCACAATATTATCTGTAGTTGATCTTCCTTTTAGGAAACCGCTCTGATATGATGATAACAGACAATTTTTTTCTAAGTAGTTGCCTAAGCGGTATTTTACCATCTTTTAAAGAACTTCGCATATACAGCTGGTTAGAGCAATGGACGATAATTAGAGAGATTCTTAGAATCTCTCCCTGGCTTTGCTATAGGGGCTACTCTAGCTCTTCGTCATGCATCCAGGAAAACCTATTCCCCCATATTCTATTATACAGTGCAATGAGGGCGGCTGGTGGTTTAGAAGGGAAATGTTTTATCATCTCACAGCTTATGCCATCAGGACTTGGACTTGTTTTGCCAGTTTTGAACAACACTCTGCTTAATTCAAGCATCGTGAAATAAGAACTATAAACTTCTAGGTTGGAAGTGTTAAATACAATTCGTTTATTTTCCGTGTAATGCTTTAGGATAGAAATTGTGTGGAATAATTACTACTACTTGATCCCAATCTTCCCGATCTAACAGAAAGCGTGAAGATCTAAAAATGGGGTTGGCATTAGGTCTTCCTAAAGATAGAAAAATTGGAAAATGATCACTATTAAAAGGATCATTTCCGACATTAAGAGACAAAAGGGGCAGAAGAAAAGGTGAACAGATGACAAGATCCAACATATGGAAAGTCCTTGAAGTTGGTGCAAATATGAAATATGTTTTCTCTACGTTATTTAGAAGGCAGAGGCAGTGATCATCAATCAT
>KK115702.1:57200-85842 GCA_000611955.2 Stegodyphus mimosarum
ATATATACCCTACTCGGCTCAGTGAGCTCAGTTTCTTTATTCTTGTAAGATTGTAAATTGTGCAATTTGTTGTGCTTTGTTGTTTGTTTGCAATTTGTTTGCTTGTTATCTTTCGGTTAAGGGATTTATGCCTTTAGTTAACCTGCATTTTATTGTTGTAGAATTATCAAAAATGTAGAAGTTGTTTAAATGCGGTTAAGCCTAATTTTTTTACCATAGCTGCTTTGCAGAATAGTGGATTTGTTGCCAATGTAGAGAAACTAAGCTTCGCAACAAAAAAGTAATGTCTTCTTTTATTATTTCGAATTAAATTATGCTTAATCCATTCTGGAATTATCATTTAAGTTATTAAATTATCCCATATTAAGTCAGTTTCTACGCCTTCAGTGACTTTTTGCCGAGTGAGACTAAAAGTAAATTTTCAGTTTTGTGCGCAGAAAATTCTGCCAAATTGCTTGTTTTTGAGCAGAAATTGTAATTTTAATTTTAAAATTGTTTTTAATTGCTTTAACTGTGTTTGGTGTTTTACGTTTTTTTACATCTTTCAATTTTTAATACAGATATTTTGAGTTTTTATGTATTTTTGCCTTGCCGCAAAATGAGAACTGAACGAGAAATACATCTCTACTGAAATTCGAGGAAATAAGTTTAAATGAACCGACAAGGAAAATTATTTGTAATTTTCACTGGGTACGATGCTAATTGCTGGGAAACTGTGCTGTGTTTTTAGACAAAAATTAGAAAGGTTCCATTATACTCGGTTCTATAACTTGTGAGAACAAAAACGTGTCAAACGTATCCGGCGCCAAAGGTTGTTTTCGCATCAGCAGTGATGTAGAGTTTTGCTTTCCATGTGTTGCATTTCTTCAATTTCTTTTGAGTTATGCACTAAAGACATTAATTCAGTCTTCCGACTGGAAATCATTAAATACATCGACGAATCTAAGTCTAGAAAAAAAACCTAAGATACACTGGAAAACTTTCTCAAAAAAATTTATATTCCTGCCTGTAGATGGTTTTAACATCGTTATGAAGAATGGATGTTTCTTGAAACGGTAAACCGCATTTACCAGGACACTAATTGTAAATCTAGTAAAACTGCTAACAAAAAAGTTATCTTATGCTTAATTTGCTTATTTCCTTAACAAGGTAAAGGAAATACGTCATTTTGACTCAACTCTTTTCTTAGAAGAGCAAAATAATTCTTGTTCTTAATAATTTCATGTGCAGAAAGAAATTAACTACAATATTTTAGTTGATTGTCTGCAAGATAGATTCATGACTGGAACCGTTTTCTTTGATGTAGAAAAAGCTTTCGACTGTGTCTGCTTAAATTCAGTTACTCACAAACTTACTACACTAAGTAATTTCTGGAATGCATTTATTACATTACGGCAAAATGCATGAAGGCAACTGCTTAAAAGAGAGGACTACTTCGTGTAAGCTTTCCTAAACGGAAACTGCCTCATATTCAGTCACACTAATTTCTAACTGGACATCTTTAATATAATAAATTCTTATCTGAGAGGTACATGCCTTTTGTGATTTTCAAAAATTTTCAACGTATTTTAGCGTTTTTGCTGGCATACCATTGTATGTCCTTTCAAATGGGTCCTCCTCTGACAACATCTATATACGCCCACCAGCGCTATTCACTAGCGCATTAAGGCAGTCAAGAAAGACAAGGTCTCGAGCTGTGCCATTCTTGATTCCTCATTCCTTGATACCTGGGTAACCAAAATAATCTGTGCCCAGATAAATGAACATCTAGGTTATCTATTAAATGAACATATATTAAATTTTTCTGCAAAACTCTCCATATATTTTTGTTAAAGGGTGAACGGATATTAAGCCTTTGAAACATGTTTCAAGAAGTATATACAAAACACTGTAACTCTGCCTTTTCACTTCTTTTTTCCCCATTTTCTTTCTTTTCCTTTTTTTGAAAAAATTTCAATAAACCCTCGACGCAAAAGTTGCCCTAGATAGTTAATGGACTAGGGCTATACCAATTTTGCCTACAGCGCTGTGTGTCTTCTTTGACATAGAAAAAGGCTACCGTAAGGCATGAAGATACGGCATTTAGCACGATATTCACGCTAGTGGTTTGCGCTGCAACCTGTCTATTTTCTCTCAGAATTTCTTGAAGGCAGGGATTTCAAGTAAGGATTGGCTCTGTTTTGTCAGTTTCATTATTCAGTAAAAAATAGATTCTATTTTAAAGAAACTTCTTCCTACGGTGTCAGGTTCATTATACGTTGACGATCTCCAGATAAGTCGCCAGTAGGCAGATAGGAGCTATGAGAAGAGACAACTGCAGATCGCTCTTAACAGGACCCAGACGTAGTCTAGAAACATAGATTTGAGATTTCAAGACGGAAAACATCTTGCATGCGCTTCTGTAGAAAGACAGCCTATCTTGAGCCTAAGCTTCACTTTAAAATATCAGATATTCTAGTTATACCCAAAACAAAACTTTTAGGGGTGGTTTCCGGCGAAAAGCTGACTTTCCTTCAACACATGCAATAATTGAGGAAGAAATGTGTTAAAATTTTAATCATTTTAAAATTATTAGTGAATACCTCCTGGGATGCAGAACGTACCCGAATGCTTCGAAATTTACAGAGCACTTCTCTACTCTAGATTGTACTATGGCTTAAATATCAATGGATCGGTATGGTCTTCAGTCTTATTAAGATTAGATCCAGGTCACTAACAGGCGTTGCGAATTTGTTCTGGAGCTTTCATAACCTCTGCAGTCCAGAGTTTATATGCTGATTGTTATTAGCCATCACTTAGTTAAGGTGTGAGCAGTTGCCTCTTTGCTATTATTTTATGACCATATCACAAGCTGTTCATCCTTGTAAGCTGGTTTTGTTCGATGATGTGTGTGAGTGTCTCTTTTAAGTCTTGCCTTCTTGTGTGTCTTATTTTTATGTCACTCCTTCTTGTGTGTCTTATTTCTCTTTGAGAGTTCGCTCATTACTTGAAGAATATCAGATGACCCATTTGAGCACTTACACACCGAAGCATTTTGAAATCGCTCATTCTGAGAATGTTCAGTTTTGGCCTTTTGATATTTACCATATCTTCGCAAAAGAGTTACTAACAAGTTAGTACACAGGAGCTTTTCCTTGCAAGCAGGCAAAAATACAGTAGTTATGTTCCGGCATTTACTGATGGGTCAAAAACAGCTAGACTTGTCTTACATCACTCGTTATTGGAGACCAGATTGTTGAAGGGCAGACGACTATGCACTATGTAACGAGTTACCAGAAGTTATAGAAATGTGTTTCTTTTGATGGTATTAGCAGATTCATCAAACAGAAAATGAGAAATTCCTGAAAGTATGGGGTAGTCAGCTTGATATAAGACTAAGAAGCGTGAAATGTGGATTCGAATATTAGGAATCTACCAGAAACCGAAAAAAGGAGTTCTGTTGTACCATCTTAGATCAGTTGCTCCAGAGTCACTCACAGGTACCTGCTAAGAGGGAAGAATGAGTTCATTGTTTGAACTGTAAAAGTTTTCTAATAGTCGTCATATTTTAGTAGAATATCCTTATTTTAAGAGCCTTAGGACTGAAGTATTTTAATGCGGGTGACTCTCCTTGACCACAAGGTAAGGGAACGGAAAGGAGAGATTATTTAGAAACCAAAAAAAAAATTGTGAAATTATTTTAAAAATTTCCAAAAGCCTTCATTTAAAAGATATTCATCAGACTATTGGTGTAAAGATGTAAGTTTTGAGGGTATTAGTTTGACCGTTAAACAAGGGCTTGTAAGAAAAATTTAACGCTAATCAAAAAGTACGTCTATGGAATTAAAAAAAATTCTTTGGAACGTTACTGTAATAATAATAATAAATATTAAAAAGGAATAAAATTCCTTTGGAAAATTGTCATCTAAGATAAGTAAATGGAATTTTACACAAATAGACGTAAATAGAACGCACATTTTAAAGAATACTGAGTTAGTAGAAGGAATGTAAAATTAAATTATTATCAACTTGAAGATTTTATTATGCATTATTGATTGATAGAAGACCACTTTATGAAATCTTTAGGTAACCCAATCTATTTCATTAACAAAATAATTGCACCTGTTGGGCAAAGCTATAATTAACAACATTATAAATCATTGTGTATCCCAAATCATTCTAGTTAAATTATGTGTCGAAAGCTTACTAATTCTTAGAAATAGAATATAGCTTTTCAAGCAGAAGTGATGCATGCTATCTTTGATTTTAATAACTGATAGCAATAATTAATAATTGATTTAGCCTTAAGGAAATAAGGTTTGAAATTACGGTTACATAAAGTTCGAATTTTGTCTAAGATGGTAACATGCTTAAAATATGCTTTTTAGATTTATAGTGGTAAGAACATTATTTTAAAAATTTCTGTTTCACTTAATTTCTAAAAACATCACTATTTAATCAAATAATAATAATAATAATAAAATCTGAATGGGTTCAGATTTTAACTCTCGGCTGAAAGCGTTGTTTTGTACGTAGTTGAATATGGTTTATCAATAGAGATGGCCCAGGTGGAATAGCAAATCATTCTAAGGATACTAGATGATATACATTTAAGTTAACATGAGAACGTTATAACCTTCGATATATTTGAAGAGTGAAGAAATACATAACGTAAGTCTATAAAAATAATTAGTCCAACGGAGCGTTAGCTCAGACGGGCTATTAATTTCGTTTCGACATTTTGCGTCGGTTCACTGTAAATGTTCATGTCACTTTTCAAACTATTGCCACCAAATATTATCGCCCTCTGATTTATTTAAAGAAATAAAATAATGAAGAATCTACATAAATGTATGCATGTTTCTCGCATTGTGATAAAATAACGGTACCTAGAGCCATCAAATTTTGAATAACGTAATCATTCTCGGAATATGGGCATCTGGAAGCCCAAATTTGGAATTTCTTTTATTATCGATTTCATATTTTGTAACACTTTAATGAATTTTTTTAAAAGAAATTCAACGATTTCAAAGCGAGCAATGGTAACACTGACGGAAAAAAAAATTTTCCAGCGCGCAAGACTGTGTATTGGAAATTCTAAAGATATGCTCATTTGAAAATTATTTTACGATATTGCTATTGAATTAAATGCGAAGAACGTGATATTTAATAAATAAAAGTAACACAGAAAGCGTTTGAAAGAAACCAAAAAAAAAAAAAAAAAAAAAAAAAAAACGCGCCTTTGGGCGCAATGTAAAATCTAAAAGTTTTCAGATTTTTTTTAAAATTTTTAATTCGATAAATCATGAATTAATGCATTTTTACTTAAATCAATCAGATTTAAAAAGTAAAAAATAATATCTTTAAGAATTGCATCTATTGATTTGAAATAACTTAATTTATTAACCTATAACAGATAGATTAAATCTAAGTGATAAATGTCTTACATTTTGCAGAATGGCAACAATCTTGAACAAAAAGTGAAATAATGCAAATCGTATTTCGAGACTAATTACCCTTCTGAGTTAAAAAAAATTAAGATGAATTTAAACTGTAGACGAATTTTGTAAATATTGCGTATTTGTCGATAAGTAATTTTTTAGATATACTAATAAAGATTATAACAATTAAAGCTAAATCTCAAAATGATTTGAGAAATTTGATAGACAGAGATTTGAGAAAGAGAGATGACGCACTGGGAAAGGAATATTGTAACATATACCAAATAAAATCTCTGGAAAACCTAAACTTAAAAACTTCTCATCTATCTTCTGTTACTCGTTGAAATATATAAATAGCCGTGATGCACAAGCCGCGGGTGAGGAGAACATAATTTAACCTGGAAACAATGTATTTTAAGTAAATGATTGCAGACCGTTTCGTGCAGCTTTTATAACACCGGAAGCCGCGTTCCGGAAGTGCGTCTCGATCTTTTCAGGAGCGACATACGTGTTCGAAATGACGGCGATAAATTTTTGTCAATCGTGTATGCTGTTTTGCATGGATCTCATCGCGTCGTTGAGTGGGGCCTATTGATGGAGAGAGTGATTCTGATGCAAATCACTGAATGCGATTATTTCTGAATTGCTGAAACAGAATGAGTACCTTTATTTTTGAAAGGAGAAAATGAATTAAACATCAGAATGAATGATTAACAAAGAATAAGTGTTTGTCATCGTCATGAAAACTTCTTTTCGAACAAATTAATTTTAGAAACAGAAAAGCAGGTGACGTGTTTTTAATTTTTCAACGAGCACAGCATATATTTGCGAAATTTTTTGTCATTTAATAATTTAAATTTTGACCATGAAAAAAACTGTAATTAATTCTGATAACAGAAACTATTTAATCATTCGTTTGCTCTTTGAAGTAATCCTTTCTCACTCTCCCATCTGCTTTTTTCTTCCTTAGTTTCACTGATCAATATACCTAAGCTTTTTTTCATATTTGTCAAATTATTTATTGCCTGATGATAATTCCAGCTAGAAGCACTTTGATTTCAAGAAAATATTTATAGCTTCTTTTTTAACGGCAGAGACACGTTCTTTATTTTACCTTGTCAAGGCATTTGTCATTCATGTGATTAGACAAGATTTTTGACAATTCACGATGCATATGATTTGTAGTCACCAAACTGCGATTCCACACAGAGTAATATCTTTCAATCTATCATTGTTTAATTTGGAAGGTTTTATATTTATCAACTTATTATCTCAATTTTTTTTATCTTTACTATCACTTCATCATCTCCAGTTAGTATGGAAGTTAACGTATATAAGAAAAAAGTGGTTGAAATTAAAGGAGAGCGTTTGGCGGTTATGAGCTTCTCCATATTCTGGACCCACTTTAGTCCTTAGCTAGCCATTTTTGCTCAAATGATTATGAAGGACTGAGCCTGAGCTTAGTAGAACTTCGCCCTGTGAATTGTATACTTTAACTGTTTGAGTTTTATTTTGACTTTCCTTTTTTTTATTTAGTCCAAAGGGGCTTTGTCCCTGAAGGACTATCGTTTTCGTTTCGCAATCTGCGTCGAATGTTCGTTTCACTTTTCAAATTATAGCCACCAAACATTATCGCCCTGTATTATATTTGAAGAAATTAAATAATGAAGAATCTGTATAAAAGTACGTATGTTTCTCGCATTGTGATAAAAACAACGGTACCTAGAGCCATCCAATATTGAATGACGAAATCCTACTGCGAATATAGGCATCTGGAAGATCAAATTTGAAATTTGGTATTTGTTTTATTATCGATTTCCTATTTTGTAAAACTTTAACGAATTTTTGATTAACAAACTCAGAGATTTCAAAGCGAGCAATAGCAACGTAGTACAGAAAAAACATTTTTATCTCCAGCGCGTGAGACTGTATCGAAAATTCTAAAGATATGCTCAATTTAAAATTATTTTACGATATTGCTCTTGAACTGAATTTTATGGTTTAAGTGCGAAGAACATAAACAAAATATTTAATAAATAAAGATAGCAGACAAAATGTAAAAAAAAACGCCCCTTTGGACGTAATTTAAAATCTGAAACCTTTCAGAATTTTTTTAGTCCAAAGGAGCTTTGTCCCTGAAGGACTATCGTTTTCATTTATTATTTATTTTGTACCACACGAGTTATGTAGCTTATTAAGTTGAAGTTTTAATAGAAGTATTTATTTTAAACCTTCTTCTGATTTCTTTGTTATTTAAGTGGAAGACTTAAACGTAGAGATAAATCGCCTGATTGTCTGCATAAAGCCAGAATTAGAGTTGAAACGCACTAAGGTCTTCTTAAATTTATCAAAAGATTTAAACTCAATAACATATATCTTAATAATTTATATCTTTATTTTACTTTTTAATACTACAATTTATAATGATAATTCATATTATTTATGACATGAAACGAACGTACCTGATAATTTTATAAGCATTTGCACTATTATTGTAGTAAACAAAAGATGTTTCTGTCGTCACGTATTGTGTATGTCGGTACAGAATGCGCGCCACCTAACAATTAGTTGGTATCCAGCGAAAACATCGCAGACGAAAATATCGCGCAGAAAACAACGCAAGACGAAACGTCATTGTACAAAATATCGTAGGAGAAAAGAAAGTAAAAAGAAAATCTTGCAATTCTAAAACATTTTGGTACAAAACATCGCCGTCAAAAAGAAAGCGGTTCATAAACTTCGCAATTTAAAAACATCGTCGCATGACAATAACATCGCAGGCATGCGATTTTTAGGCTTTAAAATTTGTAAGCGCACATTCGTATTATGATTTTTGAGCGCAAGAAGGAAGAAGGAATATTTTTACTTTTATAGTTCATATTCTTGAATTAACTAATAAATGTTTGCTGAAAAAAAGCAGGAAGGAAAATCAAGGGTTTAAAAACTAAAAATTAAAAGAAAATTAATGCTACATTTTCATATTAACAAAATTTTAAACTTATGCGGTTATAAATGCCATTAATTAATTATTCTCTTTTGTATGGTTTTATTGGTATTTTCTCCCTTAAAATTTTTTAATTTGGTAACAAATTTAAGTGTCCGGGAGTATAGTCGGGCTCCCTGCCTCTGGAGATTATATCAGGGGACTGGTTCTCCAGGTTGGGGGTTGAGCGGGGGATTTACAACCCCACTTTGCGAAATCTGCCTATCCAGTAATCTCAAGGAGTTAATGCCCGATGGATCTTATCATAATACAATGTACGTCCAGAAAGTAAGTTCCGTTTGGTAATAAAAGTAAATTGTGTACAGCTACAGAAAAGTTATTTATTGCACAAAATTCAACAACTCTTAAACTACTTTTCCACATAACTGCCGAAATATTGCAGGCATTTGTCATAGCGTGGCACAAGTTTTTGTATACCTTCTTCATAGAAATTTGCCGCCTGTGTCTTCAACCAGTTGGAAACAGTTTCTTTCAGCTCGTCGTCATTGTTAAAGTGTTGACCGCCAAGGAAAGACTTAAGATGTAAGAACAGATGAAAGTCGCTAGGAGCGAGGTCAGGGCTGTACGGAGGATGGTCAAACACGTCCCAGCCAAATCCCTGTAGGAGGTTTTTCGTCACATTTGCAGTGTGTGGTCGTGCGTTGTCGTGAAGAAAAACAACACCTTTTGACAGCAATCCTCGGCGCTTATTCTGAATTGCACGGCGCAATTTCCGAAGTGTCTCGCAATAAGCATCTGCTCTGATTGTTTGACCACGCGGTAAGAAATTAATGAGTAAGATGCCTTTCCAGTCCCAGAACACTGTGCACATCATTTTTCGAGGTGTCAAGATTTGCTTCGGCTTAACCTTTGCTGGGGATGAAGTGTGCCTCCATTCCATTGATTGCCGCTTACTTTCAGGGGTGTCGTAAGAAACCCAAGTTTCATCTCCTGTGACTATCTGTGTCAGAAATTCTTCACCGCTTTCAGCATAACGGGTCAAAAACTGAAGTGCACTACCCATCCGTTTTGTTTTGTGTTGCTCAGTAAGAATCTTTGGTACCCAACGTGAGCAAAGTTTACGAAATTTCAGTTTTTCGGTAACAATTTCATGCATTAGTGATCGTGAAATTTGGGGAAATTCCATAGCGAGAGCACTAATTGTAAACCTTCGGTTTTCATGGATCTTGTCATCAATCGCGTGAACCAGTTCTTCTGTAACCAAAGATGGACGCCCACTTCGTTCTTCATCGTGCGCATCACTACGTCCGTCATTGAACTTTCGGACCCATCTTCTCACCATTGAATCACTCATCGCTTTTGGTCCGTAAACATCGCAAATTTGCCGATAAATTTCACTAGGTTTCACTTTCCTCGCATTCAGAAAACGAATCACAGATCTGATTTCACAAGCGGCGGGATTTTCAATCAACACCGACATTGTAAACAAGCACAACAAAGCGTACGTGACTGACAGCGATCTCCAAATGGCGCGCGTTTCTTCTCCTTGATACAGAGCGTCTACTGCGCATGTGCGGAACTGCGATCGCAGAGCTGCAGCGGAGATAAATTGAAACGGAACTTACTTTCTGGACGTGCCTCGTATATGGCTGCGAGTGCTGGGCAATGGCTGAAATAATTGAAAATAAACTACTAATCTTTGAACGTAAAATACTAAGAAAAATAGTTGGCGCTGTTTTGCGCCGTGTAAAAATGATGTTTGGAGATCAATGCATAATCATGAAACCTACCAAAAAATTAGACAGCCTTATATTGTCAAGGTCATAAAAGGCCACAGGATTTGATGGCTGGGTCATTTATACAGAACTGAAGACACAAACCTAGTAAAACAACTCATATTTACCAAACCTATGGGAGCTAGAAAGCGAGGAAGGCCACCAATTAGGTTGCTTGATTGTGTTGAGGATGGCATTAATACCATACATAGGGGAGACTGGAGGAGTATTGCCATGGATAGGTCCAGATGCCGTAGACTGATTGAGACGGCCTTGGCCAGTAGTAGGCTGTAGTGCCTCAGAAGGAGAAGAAGAAATTTTAAGTGTTATTGATATTTTTTCATTAGTCTTCGACTTTTTTTGAGCTTCTTAATGCTTAAGCTTTTTCCTTCTTGACTTTTCTGAATCAAGTTCTTAGTTATTTCGAAAACAGAAAATATAAAAGTATTTCTGATTCCTTCTAGCACTCACACATTAATATGCGGACATATATTTACAACTTTTAAAACCTGAAAAACACATGTCTGCGATGTTATTGTCATGTGATGACTTGTAGATGCTTTATTTTTTACCACGATATTTTGAAGGACGATAATTTTAAACTGTTAAGTTTTTGAACCGCTTTATTTTCGTCAACAACGTTTTGAATCACGATGTTTCAGAACTGTGGTGTTTTCTTCTTGCTTTCGTTCCTCGCACGATATTTTCGTCCGCGATGTTTTTGCTGCGTTTTTTCCGCCTGTAACCAACAACAGTTATATAAAAAGTTATATAAAAAGTATTTAAATAAGTTATTTTTCAGATTTTAAATAATAATTCCTTTGATTTCAATTACTACTTAAAGTAAATACGTTTCTAAAACAATTTGTTTCAGGTAGAAAATAACATACTCTTATTCATCATTTTTGTAAATAAAAAAATTGAGCACTTCTAATAAATTAACTGGTGTTGAAATCGCAAAAAATTAAAGGCAGTTATATTTTTGAAACCTGAAATAATTAGATTTTAATGATAATGCTATCTTAGAATCCAAATTTATAAATGTGTAATACAACATAGTTCATTACTAGATAAGAATATATGAGGAAGATGTGGATGTTGCTAAACAGGAAGATACAAACTATTAACATTAAAAATTTTGTATCTTTTACAGCTGCGTACTTTTATTGCTATGACTATCAAAGGATACCGAAGAAACTATTTT
The DNA here is from genome assembly GCA_000611955.2 of Stegodyphus mimosarum. Classification (NCBI taxonomy): domain Eukaryota; kingdom Metazoa; phylum Arthropoda; class Arachnida; order Araneae; family Eresidae; genus Stegodyphus; species Stegodyphus mimosarum. The sequence goes on from KK115702.1 coordinate 68,544, forward strand.
TATTATTTGCATATGTCACTGTTTGTTATTTTGAGTAATTTTACGAGTTAAAGTCTGAATAATTTGCAACATTTATAAACTTCGAAGTATGATGAATACTGCATTGGTACAACAATGTTCATCATAATCAATGAAAACCGGACAACAGTCTTTTTATTTTAGTAACTCGAGTGCAAAAGAAGTAATGAATATTATATTAGATCAAATTTTACATAATATTACTGCATTATATGTAATTATTTTACATTTTTTTCCTTCAACTCTGTGTTCTTAACTTACTATGTCCTTTTCTACTGTGACTTTCAACTCCATGTAAATGTTTATGCAACTAATGTTCAAGATACTCTATATTGAAATGTTATTAGATAATTTAAATACCTTACCTACAAACTATAAAATAAATCGCAGCTAATTTAATAAAGGCAACTATCGTCAGTATTGAAAAGTATTATTTATTACTTTTGCGATATTTTTATAGAAGTAGACAAGCTAAATTAATTTGCATCCATCTCTTTTCAAGTATTACATGGTAGATGAAATGCTTATCTTCTTTGAAATCTCACAAGAGAAATTCAAAATCAGCGATTTTATGGAAATAAGCACGGAAATAGAAGGAATGATTATAAATAGATGGTCATCTGAAATTTCGGTTCGAAAGAGAATACTAAATTGTCTGCGGATATAGCACCCAGTACTTTAGAACGCATCTGAGTTCAGCAGTGTGTGGCTACATCATGGAGCTGCTCATCTGAAACAATACGCTCCTCCATCCCTCCTCCAGTTGAATTTTAATCACTGAACAATTATTTCACATTCCTGCCATTCCCGTCCTATTGTTTTCCAGTCGTGGACGCAACTGAAAATCCGCATTTCTAATTTCACCGCTTTAACATAATAGTTTCACGCTGCGTTATCATCTTCTCGCCTCGTATGTCATAGCATTCAGAGCCGCAGAATACTATTTGGAACAAAGACGTTCAGCTAGACAAAAGGGTTCCAGCACCTATGGGCGCCGAGTAGAATTCGGGTGGATGAGATGGGGGATGTGGTGAGCTTATCTCCGTGGATGACCCAGGTTTAGCTCGCCCTCCCCCATTTCAGTAATCTTTGCGAAAGCAAAATGTCCTTTAACGCGGGTACTGATTCATTTTCGCCACTTCCGGTTGCCTTCGTTCTAATTTCTGTGACGGGTGTCCTCCTCCCTCCGAGCTGCGTCATTTCCGCTTGCCTGCCCGTCTTAATGAGGGACCAGTGACGTCACGCACGCAAGTCGCGGTCATTGGCTACAGCTAACGTGAAACGACAGGAAGGGCAGGGGAAAAGCAGGAGTTGTGATCGTGTTGAAAATTTGCGATACAAATTATGATTTTGAGTGACACACTAATACTTCCACACCCGTGGTGGCATGTTTACGGCAAACCAGAGAGCTATCCATTCTTCTGCGTAGGAAAACTCTTAGCAAACTTGTACTAGACCAAAAACCAGGCCTGTGACACGTGACATATCTCTGAAATTAAATAAAACATAGAGGCGCATAATAATATAATAATAAATACATAATATACAAACATAAATAATATTGCAAATAATAGAGGTCCGCATAACTTCGAACGGATAAATTTATTACACATTTATAATTCTTTGTAAAATCTCGAAAGATTAATAAGAATATTTTCTTCACATATATGGAAAACAAAAACAGCTGTTCAGTTATTATAAATTTAACGCAACAGTACTTTTTTAAAATCTGCTGAAATACAAATTTAGCTTTGTGATCAGCAATTATGTAATTTGCAATAAGACTGAGCCCTTCAATATTTATTCGCGTTGCTTCTGAGTTACTGCTTGACTTCCAATTTGATCTAAACATTGAGTTTGCTTTTTATTAAAAGCATTTTATTAAAAGCAGGACATTTTGCTTTTTATTAATGTATTTATTAATACAAATTAACACTTAAAAGTGTCCCTTCCTTTATAAGCGCAAAATTTTATCTTGATAATTAAACTACCATAAAAGATGAAATAATCCATTTAACATTAAATATGTTATTTGACATTCATATTTAACAATAAAATTTTTATCAGCAAAACAAAATAAAAAGTTTTCAGACAATACTCCTTAAAAACATTTTTTTTACTTTTTAAGTGGCAACAAGGTTACTGATGATAAATTTTTAATTTTAGGTGAAGCTTCCATACAAAAAGAACGCAAAAATAATCATATCATCGATATTAGTAGATTCATTGAATGTGAAAAATGTAGAAAGCGTCTGGAGAAGAGGAGAAAATCCAAGCCTAAGAATATATAAAGATATTAATAGTATAAAGTATTCAATTTAAAAGTTAACTCTGTTCAGAAACAGTAACTGTACATGTTTATGAGACATAGCTTCCTCACGGAATACATTAGAAGTGACACTTTTTTAGTCTAGTACTTTTGTTTACACGTTTTCAATATGCTTCTAACAACATCTGTGAACGTTTCCTCATTTATACATAGTACGACAGCAATAATATTCATTTTCAAGCTTTACAATGTCTGTGCATTGTTTATAAAAACAAAAGATTGTTTTAAACATCCGTGCGAAAACTGTATAGAAGAGTAACAGAGTATAAAATAAAGTAATTCTTGTGTTTGTACTTGTAATTTAAAACATAAAATATTTCGGTGTTGTAGGATACGTCCAAGATACGTTCCAAATTCTACATATTATCACTTACTGTTCGCCTAGAGAGGACTGAGAGCAATTATGTCCGCAATTTTTTACTGTAGTGTTGGTTTTACTGCAATTATATGCTATCTGCTGTGAAGACAGACTTTTGTACGAAAGCTTCGCAATGCTAATAATCGGCGGAATTTGATTTCATAATATAACTGACAACTGTGAGCTCTTTCTTCCGCTCATCATTATTAGCTGCGACAAATTGAAAACGCTGTTTTTCAAATTTCGGATTTTGGGATTTGAAGAGCTTTCAATTCAAAGTAATTAGGTAATTATCTGCTTTGTTTTTCCTCAGATTGTTGTGTGTATTTGCAGATTTTTTCAACCCTCTTAATTTAAATTTGTAAATAGTGTAGCTGATTTGGAACTTAAATTTTTAACTCTCTTAACTTATAGAAAGAAAGAAAATAGAAAAATAAAAATCTGAAAGCTTTCAGATTTTACACTACGCCCATAGGGGGCGTTTTTTTAACGTTTTGTGTGTTACCTTTATTTATTAAATATCATGTTCTTCGCACTTAAACCATAAAATTCAGTTCAAGAGCAATATCGCAGAATAATTTTAGACTGAGCATATCTTTAGAATTTCCTATACACAGTCTCGTACGATGGAGATAAAAATGTTTCTTCCTATACTACGTTGCCACTGCTCGCTTTGAAATACTTGACTTTGTTAATCAAAAATTTGCTAAAGTTTTACAGAATATGAAATAGATAATAAAACAAATTCCAAGTGCCAAATTTGGGCTTCCAGATGTCCATATTCGAGTGGAAGCATACGTTATTCAAAATTGTATGGTTCTAGGTACCGTTGTTTCATCACAATGCGAGAAACATACATACATTTATACAGATTCTTCATTATTTAATTTCTTTAAATGCATATATAGGACTCTAATATTCGGTGGCAACAATTTGACAAGTGAACCTACATTTATAGTGAATCAACGCAAAATGTCAAAACGAAATTGCTAATCCTTCAGGGCAAATTGCCCTTTTGGACTAAAAATGTTGAAAAAATTAGATATCTAGTTTATGAACGTGATATTTTAAACACCTAGGACATTAAAAATCTGGTTCAGGGCCTTTCTTCATGTGTAATATAAACATAACATCTTCCTTTCAAAATGGCGTAAAAGTTCAAATATTTTATTCAAGCTTTCAATATTGATAAATCTAAATTTAAAAATTTACCATTAAATTAATCTAGAAAAAGCGTTTTATTAATATTTAACATAGAATCATGTGCTTGTTGCTGTTGTTATTTATCCTAACTGGTTAGACATTAGGCTAGACCAGATCCATGATTCCAAAAACCGTCAATAAATCCAAGACGAAAGTATGTCTTTCCAATTAAGTCCTCTTTTACAAGTCTCAAACAGGTGAGAAGACTTTCAGGAGTGAAATGATCAGTATTACATTTCCTACAGATGGGGTAGATTTTGTTTCTTCGGTCCAATTTAAGGCATTTCAGGTGTAAACTTAGGAGCCTCATCTAAATAGTCTGCTGAGCAAGCTTACCTCCATAAGGAACAGCATCTCCCGGCTGCCTGCCAAAGTACCAGCCATGAGATGGAGGAGAATATCATGAAAACACAATAGCAAATAATTCTCCTTACATTCAGCAGGGATTGAGAAAGATGCTACCCAAAGATTTGAAACTGGACTACTTGCTAGAGATTTAAATTTTATGCAGCTCAGGTCCATGCATTGGAGTGATTGAATTGAAATTATGTTCTCAAGAAAAAATTGCAATCAAAGAAAATTTTGAATTGCCTTAGATGAATGGGAAAAATCATGCCTTAGTTGCCACAGAATACAAATATTTTTATTGGTAATCTAAATTGTATAGTTTCCTGATTTAGAAATAATAGGTTATTTCAGTTTTGTTTGATTACCCTAAACATATAAATGATAACAGTTAAATTAGTGAAAATCAGATATGAATTCGCTTTTTATAAAAAACATTTTAAATTTCTTATTACACTTATTAATAAAACCATTACCCGCGAATTGACATTACTCATTTGATATAGCTTTCAAAGTAATTAATTTTCTTTTTATACAGCCCCACGGGGGGTTATATTGTCTTTTAAAATAATTAATTTTGTTTGTATAATTTTGATACATGTATACTCATATTTCGTTTTGATATATCTTTTAATGCAATTAATTTTGTTTTTATGTAGCTTCTTGTACTACAGCGAAGAAATATATGGCCCAATAAATCTTAAAAAACAGACTTTCTAAATTTAATAAATAACACAGTGATATATCATTAGCAAATCAATTTCTTATTTCCAGTTTTGAAATAAATTAATAATGAGTGCAATTTAAAGACTGAGATAAATGTAACGAAATATTTTAAACATTGGTGTTGAAAGTATTTCCTTAATATCTTATTATCTAAATAACTGCTCCTTTTTAATTAAAATAACATATTTAAATATCGCTTTGACAACTAGTTTTTCATTTTACTGTAACATTTTGATTTGACTGGATGTCTGGTTTATTACTGTAACTTACTGCATTCAAATTTTTACACCCTGATACACAATTGATAACTAACTGAATAATTGAAATACGGATATTTTAGTCTAAATTAATTCATATACTGAATTCTGATAGGTAACTGTAAATGATGTTAGATCTTAATTTCCACCCCTGCAATCCAAAATGCAACTTCCAATAAAAGAGACCGACACTTTTTTTGCACTGAACAGGAAAGTAAAAATTCGAATTCATTTTATTAAAGAACCATTTTATTTTAACTCAGCAAATCCACAAACGCTTAATAAAATATTCGCTATAAATGATTTGTTCTAAGATCTGTAATTATTTGAATCTACGTTTATTTTAGAACTTATATGGAACTTTCAGCTACAGTCATGGTAATGGTCTGATATAAATACAGTCAAAAGTCTATGAGCTCTAATAAAAACAACTTTCAGTGCAAAATCAGAAGAGTATTGGATACATTATACTCACTCTAAGAACAAACAAAAACTCTTATATTTACATATTTTGTGGAACAATTTTCGATTTTTAATGTATATTATTCAAAGAGATTTAATTTGAAGAAATATATCATTACGATTTAATCAAATAGATTTATCATTTGTTCCGAAAACGTTAACATTCTGTAAAACATTATAAAATTAAGATAAGTCTAAAAGGCAAAATATCTGTCAAATAAAATATTTATAAACTCGTCAATACCTAAAGCCTAGCAGATCTGTATCAGGTAGATAATGTATGACAGAACCATTTTACTGCAATAAGGTAATTTCAATACAATAGGACATTTCGAATGGCAGCACTCTGAGAAACTGGTAATGTTTCAGATCATGTGGAAGATAGGGCTTTATATGAATGCAGTGAAAATATTTGTCAAGTTGCATGGATAATAAATAAGCTGATAGCCTTACGAAACCTAGAGTAAAGGTCCCAAAAGTTGGAAAGACTTCGCTAAATATGTTTCTAAAGTCAAAACATTCTTATCATCAGTATAACAGGCTAACTAAAAGAGAAGTTTCAAATATTTGAGATCATTAATGGAAAAAAAAGGTCCATATTTAAATTAATTCTGCCATTTCGATAAAGTGAGAGGAATGCTACGCAGACTAAAATGTAAGGCTAAATTTAACGCAAAATAAAGTGCATTAAAACGCATTAAAATGTCTACCTATGTTACAAATAAGACATTAATAATCATAGCATGCAACAAACGGAAGCAAAATCAGGCAAAACGTGACAAGAAGGTAAAACGGAAAATATTAAGAAATTAAAGAAAAACAGCAGCAGATGGAATACATAAAATCATCAGAATTTGAAAATGCTTAAAACAGAAAATATTAATAAGGAAAATAAAAAGAGCAAAGAAATATAAAACAAATAATTTTCAGAATTTCGCAGGAAATGTTTAAAACAGAAATATAATTATATAATTAATAGAAATTACTCGTTTTATTTATTTTATCAATAGAAATTATCCTTGCTCTTTTTATTAGAACCTTAGTAATAGAAATTATTATTACTCTTTTTATTTAAAAAATTATTATTGCCCTTTTTATTTGCCTTATTAATAGAAAATATTAATTAGGCAAATAAAAAGAGCAGCAGATGTAACGTTTAAAGGCTCATCATTTTGAAGTCTTGCTTCTGTAGCCATTTTATTAATTATATTTACATACATACATATATGTCAGTATTAATAGATGCAAAACAAATGTTTCGGCGCAGGCGCAGTAAATAAAATACCCACAGTCGTCTTAATTTCAGAAGAAAACATAACAAGCGCCTAAAATCAGCTACCTAAAGTTATCTCGAAATGATCATTAAGGATAAGACTTCGTTCCTCTCTCTTTTATCGGCAAAAAAGAACGTCTAGCCGTATCTTCCTTCCCCTTTCCCGCCTGTACAATAGGCTTTGTTCGGGGGTGGACAAATGCGGAGAAAGAATGAGAAAGGAGGTTATATAAACGAGATTTCGAATTCCAGCTGTAATGGCCGCCTCAGTCGATCGGTTTCACCAATTCATATGAGGAAGTTGGATTTTTGGAAAGAATACAGTCATGGTGACAGTTACTTCGGAGGATAATATTTGTTGAATTCCATACTAATAGCAGGAAGAAAAAGAGATAACTATAAAATATGCTCAAAGAAATCTTAATGTAAAGAATGTAAGACACAAGATTTTAGCAAATAATAAACAATCGATTTCAAAAATTAGATTTTTAATTCCCGCCAATCTATATGCACAGGTAAATGAGGTAATGCTTTAGTTCCAAAAATTCAATGGCAAGTTTTAAGTGAATAAGCACTAATTAGGGTCACGTTTTTACTATTTTCACAATGACATCCATCTGTCTGTCTATATGTAGGGTAAACTTGGCAAATATAGGAACCAAAACACTTAATTGGAAATATATTATACTAAAACACTTTCTATTTCTCTGAAATTAATATATTCCAAACATTAGAGTATGATCTTTCTAATGGTATATGAATAAACCTCTAACTCTTATTGCTACGTGTATAAAGAAGCGCCGCAACAAATTCTACAGTTGCCCATATTTGACTAATACTTTAGGTAGTGTGGGTACAGCTGACAGAAATATGGACAGGTTGCATATTTAAAAAGATAAAAAAACTGTCTATATTTACCTTTTGCAAACAGAAATGCACTTTTACACTAATTATAAGTTTGGCAAATGATAAGAAGTAAAATTTTGTCATTGAAGAAATTGTATCGCAAAAATTATCCAAGTTTTTATCTATAAATAAAAAATAATTGAATAATGAAAATCAGATTATAAACTTAAAGAAAAACAATTCTTAACGAGGGCTTGTATCATACGCTACACTCATTACAGTAGAACGAGTAGCCCTCTAACTCGATACATTCCTCATGAAACCACGATGAACAAGAGCCACAACATTGCACCCATTCCTGTCCTTGATTTCTATGGTAATAATTGCCTCATGGAAAGAAAATATCATAACATTTTGGTACTGCCAATATTACCCTTAATTTTGTTGCCCATATTTGCTCTAGTGACATTATTCAATAGTTGACATTAGTGCTGTTGAAAGGAAAAAGAACGAAACCGTCCGTTACTGCCATTGGATTTTACACTCACATAAAATTGCAGCCATTTATAGGTTTCATGTAAAATTAATTAATTTTGCATGTTAAAGCTTAAATAAGATAACTAAAATATAACAGCAAAGCTAATTTGAAATATCAGGTAGTTATATAAGAAATGGTCCGTTTGCACTTCTATTTTAACCGCACAACAACAGAAACTAATCACATAGTCGCCATGACACTTGAGCATTGCCAACGCCAAGGTGCGAATGCACCGAATCAAAAGCATTATGTGTAATATGAGCATTTGCTTAAATGTGCCCATATTTGCCAAGTTTGCCCTATCTCTGTGGTGGTGTTTTCTTCGACAATAACTTTTATATCCGTTCAACATAACAGAAAAATGTTTTGTGCTTGCTTTATTGCTACACTGAGCCTTCGAAGAATTAAGAATTATGGCATTCCTCCATGTGTGCTTTCGAAACCTAACTCGTTAATACCTCTAGAAGCAATCAGAGGATCTTTCAACTTCCGTCGAAGGCACAATTCCTTTATTATATCTTCTTTATAATTTCGGAAAGTTTAAATAATATCTTCAGTCTTCACAGGTTTGCTAATAAATTAGTTGTTGCTGTCTGCTATCGAGATATAGGATGTATTAGAATTGATGATGATAACTTTAAATAGTGGTAGATTATGAAAAAAGTAACTGTTTTGATAACCTAATGTGTGGTGAAATGTGAAATGTGAATCTGGGAACACAGTAAGTGCGAAGAACATGGAAAACAAAAAAATGGATTTATACCACGGAAATTAAAAAGAAATAATATTTAATATTCAAACCACCAAAAATTTGTATTTTCCGTATTTAAACTTTTTCCTGCATTTATATAAAGAGTTGATTAGATCTGGCGTAAAATTGCAAAACCGGAAATGGTACATCACCTGAAGCCCATAATAGTTTTTAACGAAAGGCTTCATTAAAACATAAACCAAAACCTTTCAGTTTTAGTATGCAAGACTTTTATATCAATGGGAACAATATATTAGATTTTGGCTAAAACTAACAAACCTTACTTGAAGATCTGAGCAGATTTTCGTGAAAAAAGTATTACTGTATAATCCAAAATTTCTCAAATTTGTTAATAAAAATTTAGATATGCATACACAATGCATATAAAATCACGAGTGAAAACAACATATTCAATTTTGATTATATATATGATAAACTAGAAGTAGGATTTTACTTGGAACTCATAACAGATTTTCGTGGTAAAATATAGAATCACATAATAACAGTTTAATCCAAAACAATGCAGCAAATCAAAAGCTATTTCTGTTATACCTAGACAGGATATTTATTTATATCGAGCCGCAGAAGCGAATGACTTTTCTAACAATGTTTCATTTCCAGAACTCCCAAACTCTTCTATTGCAGGCATTTTGCCAAAATATGCACTTGTTAATCTCTTGCACTATTGATAATGACGAAGCACAAGAGCAATTATCATATTTGAAAACACCTATTGCTTTACTTCTAATTTATTCCGCAGCTCAAAATAGTCACTACTCAGCTGTAATCCCTAAAAAAAACTAGCATAATTATACCGCGATACCTAAATATCGCAGGGATATACCCGCAGATCAAAATTAATTTAGATTGGTTAATATTATAGAAATAACATAGAAGAAAAGTAAATTATGGCATTTGTTTCTAAGCATTTATTTTGGCCGACCTGCGGCAGAGCGGCAAAATCGCTGAAGAGTGGTAGTTTGATCCGATGTTCGAATCCTAGTGAAGAGGCTGGGTGCATGGGCTCTTTCCAGGCTTTTCCTATATGCAACGTGTATACGAGCTAGTTTCCCTTAGAAAGCCCTCCATGGAGGCTTTCCTGCCCTTAGGCAGTTAGCCTTCGAGTGCTTTACCATAATAAAATACACCAAAAACAAACTAAGCGTTTATTTTAAACACATTATAAAACCTGAATTTCCTCTGATTAACAATTTATTAAATTATACTGTTGTGTGCGTATGGGTTTGTTATGTACTGAATGCACAATTCGTTAAAAAGTTAACAAAAATTTATTCTTTCTACAAGAAATAAATCAAAATACTGAGATGGGGTGTTTCAATTCGGCTTTTATAAGCTTTTTAATTACCCCTAGAACAATCTAGATTTTTCCGGATGGCAACAGTAATTACGAAATATTTATTTATTAAATATTAAATGCACGCGCTCTTATATTTTTATTTTTCTGACGTAGCTTTCTCTTCAAAAATCGTCTGCGTTGCACGGGAAAATAAAGCAATTTTAATTACAATTCTAAATAAATAGCCAAATAAATATGAAATCTGTAACACTATGTTATTTAACTGCCAAACAAAATGCAATCTTTAATAGTTTATTTATTAAGGCAAAGCACTCGAGGGCTATCAGCATAAGGAGAGGGATGCCTTTGTGGAGGACATTCTGAGGGAAACTGGCTCTGCAATTTTAACAAAAAGAAATAAAGTGTAAAACCTTTGATTATGTTGATACAAATTTAGAAAACCATTTTTACACATGTCGAATTATACCCAATAAAATAAAATATAAAATTTCTTGTTAAGACCTTTCTACTTATTAGAGCAAAAAATTAGATTTTGTTTATAATCAGTCAAACGGAAGTGATACTTTCTTATAGTTCATTGCTATTTAAAATATGGAGTTGACAGGAGATCATATGCTGGCCACATCAGATTTCTTCCAAAGGCTTAAACGGAACTTCTTTAAATAATAATCTCCGTGCTCATCAGTATACAAATATTCTAAAAGTGTCATTATATTTGATTACTCCCTAATACACCCACAATCGGAGACAGGAATTTATCTCCGTTAGTGGTCTTTTAAAGAAGTTGTATACATTATAGAATATTATTAATTAATTATTTTATCAGGATGAGATTGTTAAATTGTTCAAAAACATTCATAGCTGCAAATAAATAGAAAAACAATTTTTATAAAATTGATGAATGTACAGATATAAGACATACACTATAGTAAAATTTGCAGCCTGAAAAATCAAAATATCTAAGTTTTAAAATATATTCAGCACAAAATTAAGAAATATGATAACGTATCCACACGAATCTTATAGGTTATCATCAGGCCAATTATTTTAAGTTTTACCAGTCTAAGTGCAACTTAAATTCGGTCCTATCTTTCTTTTGCCTGAATTCACATACATTCGCTCTGATCAGAAAGTAATGCGAATTCATGCACGTGCAAAAGAATTTAAAAACTAGTAGATGTTAGCAACTCACGCCTAGTGGAATAAGGAACTCGTGCATTGATTGGAACTGAAAAGTTTTGTTTTATAATTTTAAATTTCGTATATTAACATCATCTCTGGTAAAATTGTTAATGGGAGGAGAAAACATCACCGATTCTCTTTATATATGTGAAACGTTAACTGCATAAAGTAAGAATTACGAAGAGAATTGAGTTTATTTATTCATAAAGTTAACCCTTTTACATGAGAATTGAACATAGTTTTAAAGTTTACTCAGTAAAAATGCATTTTAGCTCACAAAGTTCGAAAGTGTTGTCAACCGGTATATTACAAGCAAATTTGTATTTTTAAATTACATTTAAATAAATTGCCTATGAACGTTCATCTTAAAAATAATTATGTGAAATTTTTAGGTTGTTTTTAAATTCAAGAAGACAATGAACGCAAAATATTACCTTTCTTACCTTCAAATATTATTTTATAATCTAATAAAAAGGGAATTTCTATTTGCATTTTCTTAAAACATTTTTGAAACATTTTGTGATAGTTTTTTTCATTATATTATAATTATATTTTGTAATATTTAATATGTTCTAGTGAATATTTCTTAACTAAAATTCATTTAGAAATCTAACTTACAATTTATTTCTACGCATTTATATAATTTATTTCTATACGATATAAATGTACTTTTAATCTATAATTTTAATTTAAGATATACGTTTAGAATTTTAAGCGAATGGACTAACTTTGTGTTGAAATTTGGCGTTGTCATCCTAAGAATTTCAATAAAGCATATTAGAAACGTCATTCAAAAGAATGCACTAAAATATTTATTGTATCCTATAACGGGGAACAGACGGCAACACGCAAAAAGAGTTTTGTTGCTTAAGTTTTCAGATATACTGCTATTTATTTTGAGTAACAGGAAGAACGATATTATTGGATAAACCATGTAAACAATTAAACACCAGAAAATTTTTACATTCTTTCTGAAGTGAACTGCTTTCGTAAAGTGATAATTTTGCTAATTTAGCTCTTGGGAGAAAAGCTGCTTTATACCTAAAAACTAGCTTTAAATGGTGTGGTGCGTGAATTGTGAAAACAGAAATAGCAGTGCGCAATGCGTAGACTGATTAGAAAAATAATTTACATTATTTTCTTCCTGATATCAGCAGCGATTACGGTTTTGTACCAACCAGTGCATTGGTTCCTAGGATTGATCAATATCTTCGATTGAAAGCAAGTTGCATAGTCGTTGTCTCTTATATGATAATTATTCATATATCTGCCTGGGTTCGTGAAAACAAAAGCTCCTTTATGCAATCTGAAGCACAATGAAAGTAGATTCTTTAGCTCAAAACGCAACATTATGGACGCAGTCATATTCACCAGCTTTAACAGAAGTATTAAATCAGAACACTAAACTGATCTTATTGACTTCCGAACCGAACCCAAAGATAATTTATGTTATCAAGAAAGAAATACATTTGTCGTGAACTCTAATGTCAACAAAACTAAAGACACTTCTGGGGAAATACTCGTAATTTAAGAAATTAAAATTTAAGCAAGTGAAAAACTTATTAATATAGTAAATGAATACAATAGTAACTTTTAATACGATGTTTCTTTAACAAAAAAAAAAAAAAAAAAAAGGTGAAAAATTTGAAATCAACTTACCGAACATAAAATTTCGATTGAAAAAGAAATTAGCATCGGAAGCACAAACCCATTTTCACAATGCGACACAAGTATCAGCAGCCTGACTAGTAGAAATCTAAATGTACAAGTTTAATTTAATGTTTTGAACTAGATACCGCTTTTAATAATCAGATTAATCTAAGGAGTACAAACAAGCGCTTTGAAACTTATGCAGTTATGTTGTATTGGGAAAAATATAAGGTTGTGAATAATTAAGTACGAAATTGGTAAATACTATATTTTTAATCTTACTTCCAAGTGAACAATTTAACAATCAAGTACAGCCCCAAACACGTAATCCAGGTTCAAATAACTTAACTGATCAACGTCTGTCACTTCACAACTTTTTTAACCAGCTATAACCACGCAGTTAAGTTTATGTGCCGCACATATTGCTTCCCTGCTTCGCGCCCAAAAAAACACGACTGTCCGCTTTTGTTCGTCTTTATTCAGTGGGCCTCATCGCATCTTGACGCTCTGACAAAACGTCTCTAAATAATAAGTCTATTAGACAGTTTGTCTACCTTTTGTTTTCTTTACATTCCCAGAGCCATTTGAGCAAAAAGTGTGCCAAGCTCTAAGTAGCGCCACTTCCCAAAGCTACCGCTATTTCTGACCTCCTACAACAAATTTGTTTGCAATAATTTAAACTACTAGTTTTTTCGACAATTGGCATGCTAGCAAGTATTTCATTTGAAACAGACGTCCGTTCCTCTTCAATCAACGCTTCGCGGCCACAACATTGGCACTTTTTTCATTAAGGCAACAAAAAGCATTTTCTCTTTCTTCAGAAAACAAAAAGATTCTTCATTCACACTCCATGTATCTTTACACCGGCATCTGCGATTTAACCCCTCATATACCAGTTATACGTCCTTCATGGAATTGTGCCAACAGATAGAATTAACCCAGAAGCCAAACTGCTACATAACAATAATAATTAAAGAAAATATATGTCACGGAATTTCTAACACTGCATCAGATTCTCAAAATAATGATATGAATGACAAGAACTCAGGAATGATTCAAAAGCTGAAATTAGCAGTATGGAATTACAAAATGAGGATTAGAAACAAGAATCACTTTGAAACATGATACTGAATTTTAGTAATGAAAAAGCATTGTGCAAAATGAAAGATGATGACTCCACGGTGATTAAAACAAACCTGGAAGAACTCAGGACACTTATTTGGGACACGAATGACGATCCTTTTGCAGATTTTTTCAATGAACACATTAAATCAGTGATTCTCAACCCATCGAAGCTGACGTACTCCCTAAGGAGCGAAACATTTTTCAACGCCCCCCTTTGTGAAAATCCTGTAATTTAGGTATGGTAAAGGGGGTTACTAAATTATAAAAGGCAAAAATTCTAACTAATAGTTTTCAGTAGATTTACACACCAAACAGGCAATTACATACATACCTTTTGTTAAAACTGAAGTGACTGTTGCCAGAAAAAATTGCTTAAGGGAAGTTTTATGTTTAAAAATTCTTTATTATTAATTAAATACTTAAAAAAGAATAGCCAAAAATACACTAAAAGAGTAATATCAATGAAACAATAAAGTGGTCTGTGCAGTGGAATCAAATCAGTGGAATATCTGCGCTTAAAGCTTAATAGTCTGTGCTTAGTTCAGACTCAGTTTCTGAACATTCGGTTCAGTAGAGAGAGGAAGGTGAAATTTCCGCTTTCCACGATTTGCAGTCGACTTCTCTTTTTTGTATCAACTCTTCGCCCATGGTACGAGCTTTCCCAATTTAGCAATTAATTTTGATATATTATAAGAGGCTGTTAAACCATCGTCGCATTTTTTGATGAGGTTGTTAATAACCCCGAGGTAGACGGCGCCTTCAGAAACTTGTTCTAATGTTCGGGAAAAAAACGACAAATTTTTATTTTGTCAGAATGAATTTTTTACAGATTCGTCTCATCATTCTTAGAATTGCACGAAGAGAGCCATCGCGTTAAATTCGTTTATTGCTGGTACAAAGGATGTAAATAGGATAATAGATTTAATAAATTTTGGGGGAGTTTTTAAATTAAGTTCGAATGACAAAGCATACTCATCTTCCCCTATACCGTCCAAAACATACTCGCCGCCCCCTGCCACCCAAAAGAAGTTGATCGTCCCTCAGCCTCTTTCCACTGCCCCTTGGGAGCGGTACCGCCACCTTTGAGAACCAATACATTAAATGCTGAATGTATTTAAAGAAAATCAAAAAGCAGATGAAGAAAAATTAAAATGGAGCTTTCTGCTGCTGCTGCGTGCTGTGAAAAGAGTTTCATCTCGAAAACGTTCACGGATACGGCTATTCATCTCTAACTGAATACTCAAAACAACAACCTGAAATCAGATTAATTACAAAAGAACTTAATGAAGGTTTTTGAATGATTACTCTGTAGATAACTCCCTTTTTAGAGAAAAAGGTTTATTTAGAAAGCAACAGACGGACATGCAGCGTTGTTTTTTTACTCCGTACATCACCAGAATTTGTGGCGAAGGTAGCTCAAACTTTCACTAATAGCTTCTCTGTTATTTTATAGGAACTTCAAGGCCGTTGTCAGCCCTGTCTGTTTACCATTGTAATGATTGTCGTCATTGCAGCGCAGCACTTATTTTCGCCACTTCAACTAAGACTACAGTTCCAGTGAGTCTTCATTCTCTCGTTTTTCATGAAGTGAATTACGCTAAACGGAAATGAAATGAAATGGAGGAGTAAAATTAGAACTTAAAATCGTTTCCTGAAACTGTCGTTTCCATGTTTGCTAGGCAAGTCAGTTGGGGGAAAATAACTTTGAAATTCATATTTTAATGTGACTGAATATAATAAAATGGCTGGGCTTGATGATCATGTAACAATTTGGCATAGCAATTTTCATTACACCTATCACTTAATAAGCCTGCGGGAAGGCCTAATTGGTCTTTAATACTTATCTCTGACTAAAGCAAATTGATTTCAAAACAGAATCGCTAGCCAGGGTTAAAATTTCTGTTAATCTTCTATTTGAGGTGCGAATTAGGCGAGGTTTAGCGAAATATTTATTCTTTGATGATTATGAGGATGATAATCAGTCAAATATGCCAGATCGTTTCGCTGCCAGAAGAGGAAACTCATCATCAATAATATCTAAATGTGTCCAGTATTTGTCAAAGCCAACCTCATTGCCACTACAGTACCAAAAGTTCTCCGTCAGTTATCAAGGTCAAGATTAATATCACTCCTTTCAATCTATCCTACTTTCAAGTCTTCTTATGTGCTCTTTCATTTAATCTCTCATTTGAGAATTCCTCTAAGGAGAGAAAAAAAAAAGATAAACCAGCCAAGTAAATTTAACTATTTCGAAAATAATAACAAATATTCGAGTCAGACATAGGTACAAAATTCGTGTGTGCCTAATCTAGCCACGTTGTGCTACGATTTTTCGCGACTTGCGTTAGCGACTTGACGTGTTCTTGCCTTTAGGCTTGTCTCGTCGGTTACTTTAGGCCAGAGCTCTTTCTGCGCGTTGAAGTATTCTGTGAGCCGTTAGGCTAACCTACACACCTTGAAATTACTATTTATTACGTATTTCTGTTAAGCCTGAAGTGTTGGCTTCTTGTAACCCAAGTTGGTTATTTGTTAATTTTATGATTGAATAAAGTGTCTAATACATCCTTCTGATCTGTTTCATTTGTAGTACCAATTATAGTTAAACAGGATTAAAAGAAAATGCCGTCAAATGCTCATTAAGTTTGGCAACATTTGGCGATTTCTCGCCAAAACAAGTTTTCAAAACCATCGTCAGCTTGGCAATATCTCGCCCATTTAGCGAGATAGCCATTTATTTCAGTGTAGACCTATTTAGACCTTCCCCTGCAATGTTATTTTCACTACAGAGCTATGCTTTTCTTGAAGCCGTTCATGTTATATTATGAAAATTCGTAACAATATATATATATATATATCCCTTTGAAGGGTACCAGTATAAAAAATATACCGGATGTTTGTCAATTTTTTAACCTCCTAAA
>KK115703.1:0-27098 GCA_000611955.2 Stegodyphus mimosarum
AACTGCAATTAACTACACATTAATCCATAATTCTAAAGTAACCAAAAATCACTACATAACATATAGATGTTGCTCAATACTGCATTTTCTCAAAGCAGTGCACATTCCCTAAACAGCTCTTTATCCAATTTTATGTTTCATACGGTCAAACTTTAAGGGCATTTTTGAACACCTTTTGGTATTTTGAGAATTTCTATATGTGTTCTTTAACTTCCTTCGGTTCATTCTTGACGTATTACTGGTCACAAATTTGTTCAGAATTTTTCTCGAATGGTTTATTTATTAGTTTTGAGAACATTTTGAAATATCTGGAATTTTTTCTTTTGCTCTTTAAAGAAATATTTTAATTTTCGATTTCTTTTAACTGGGCTTCTTTGTAGTGGTGGTATGCACATATTTGAGAGTTCTGTTAATTTCGGTTTCGGGTTCTTGGTTCTTCTTTAGTTTTTCGGTTTTAGATGAGTTTTTCGGCTGATCCGAATTTTCTTTTCTTGTGCTGAAATCAAGTTGCAATTGAATTTATTTTTGCTTTTCTTGCTAGGGGACGCCATGGATTGAAAATGTAAAAATATAAACCCGTTAATTTTTCTTCGCAACAAGATGCACCGCAGAGGCAACTACTTTTACATGCGCGAGAAGAGGAGCCTGCAATAACTTTGCTTCCATCTTAATTTATTCTTCTATAAGCTTCAAAATTGCTAGGAGTTTCGAGAAGCTAAACCTTGAGGTCATTTCCACACTTCTCGATGAGATTCTCCATTCGGTTCTTAAATGTTCCATCTCTGCTTTTAATTCTTGCGACGTTTTTAGTGTATCTTCTCTGTGGAGTTAGGAAATATATTGGTCAAAGGAAAAGGCTTCAACATTTCATATTAGAGAACATGAATCTGTATTAAAAAAGAAGAAATAAAGAAATTTTCGATAGCTAATCACAATAGGTGACATAATATTTTTCCAAAATTATCTATGAAATTTACTCAAATGTAATCGAATTTTTCGAAACCTCGGATATCTATAAGAATTTACCTTTATAATGAACAATTTTGCTTTCAATCTAGTTCTTTCCTAATTCCAATCTAGTGCTTTCAAAATTCTTATCTCTTAACATTTAGTTATTGTTTTCTTCGACTGATGATTCTTTGTTCCTTTCCTTTTTACTCCGCCTATTGTTTTCAGTAAGAATATGAATTTTGGTTCTTCCAATTTTGCAAAACTATTTTGCTCCTCCTGCAGAACACGAATCTTTTTCTGGTTGAGAATACCGCGAAACTGATACTTATATTCAAACTCCACGCCACTCTAAGGCTGCGTTTTTGGCTAATTTTAAGTATTAATCCTAACCCCCATTAAAGTCTCATTTTATAGCTGTGCTTTGTTTAACATGTAATAAGGAGTACTGGATGTTGATTGTTCATTAATTTATTATTCAATATATTTGCGACCGCATTTATTAAATGCTCTTAGTTGTCCTAAGTTGGAAATTTCTTTGTAATGTCAATACCTGTTTTATTTTTCTAGCCCTGGAAATTCTGTGATACTGAATACTTCTGCGAAAGGTGTCAAACAGGAGAGAAAAGTCAGTGTAAAAATGAAACTAGAGCGGAGTCTACAGAGCAGAGTTGGCAATTATTGCCACCGTCTTCGTTCCTAGAGCCTTCAATTGAACATCAAAAGTAAATATTGAAAACGAAACCTTGCTGTGATATTCTGTCATTAGTAATAACAACTTTCTGCATGTTAAATAAAACATATTAGCTCCACGGAGCTGCAATATGTTTTATTTAACCAGCTTAGAAATAGTTTTGAAGTAGCAGGTATGACTTATTTCCAACCCGCAGTAAATGTATTCCAAACTTCCTCTATAAGCAATTTCGCAGATAAAAGATCACCGGTACCAAATGTAAGTCTAAATTGTGGCGTGCGTAAGGTTTCGTAATGGACTGAATGCAAAAAGTTAATAAAATTTATTCTTTTCACAAGAAATAAAACAAAATACTGAACTATTTCCTCAGAAATATTTGTACAATATCACAATATCTCAAACGTTAAACAGAAATCAATTCAAAACAGAGGAAGTTAATCCTATCTCCCAGCAAGCTCACTACAATCAACAACAGCATTAAGTAAACAAGAGTTCGCTTAAAGTAACTACAACTGAGCTGAGGTGTTTTAATTCGGCTTTTATAAGCTTTTTTTTAATCACTCACTAGAACATTCTCGTAAAACCTCGATTTATCTGCTTTGGCAACAGCAATTACCAGTTATTGATTTTTTAAATATTAAATGCACGCGGTCTTTTATTTTTACTTTTACGACATAGTTTTCTCTTCAAAAATCGTCTGCGCTGCATGGGAAAATAAACCAATTTTATTTACTATTCTAAATAAATAACTAAGTAAACACGCAATCCGTAACACTGCCCCTTTCCCAAGTACTGCACGTACCGGGCAGTACAATCCCTTGACAGGAAGCCAAATTTACAACTAAGGCATCAATGCAATAACAAAATAAACAATAATTGCAATAAGTTACTTTCAGCAAATCAAATACTAAATACTGCAATTACTATAAAATACTAAATACAAATAAATTACTATCAAATACTTAATACAAATCAATTACTATCAAATACTAAATACAAATAAATTACTATCAAATACTTAATACAAATCAATTACTATCAAATACTAAATACAAATCAAGTACTGAATACACATTGAATGCTAAGTACAGATTAAATACTAAATACAAATTAAATACTATCCAATGCTAAATACAAAAAGGACCATGGTCTTATACTATTTACATTAGTATTTACAATTATATACACTACGTATTATGACCATAGTAAGGAGCTAACCTGTTGTAATGAACGACTTTAGGCTTAGAATTCGATAACTTACGGATCCGAACCACGACGTCACTCAACCCGTTTAGGACTGTATACAGACCATCCCAAAAGGACTAGTTTCTGACAGAGTCCTTTGCGTCGAGTCGGGTTCCGCAGTTCTTCAACCGGGCCTGAAGATCTTGAATGTATTCCTCAGGTGATGAAGGCGCATCCGAAGAGTGACCAAACAAAAGATCACATGACAGGCGAAGGTTACGACCGAAGAGCATCTCAGATGGGGAATAGCCCGTAGTCTCGTGAACAGCACTCCGGTAAGCCAGTAAAAACGGTGGTCATTTCTTGTCCCAGTCCTGCTGGAGGTTATTGAGGATGGTTCGATTAAAGCTCTCTACCATTCCGTCCGACTGGGGATGTTAAAGTCGTCGTTTGAGCCGAGTAGCTAGCAGAGTTCTTTAATTACAGCTGAGGCAACCTGGACAGGCATCGCAAGATCGGCAGCACTTTTGCACGTCATCCTTTGCTTTATTCCTGTAGAAGCGCTCATGAACTCTCGAAAAGGACTTCATTGTTCCTAAGTGACACCCCGTAGCACTGCTATGTAGTTCTTTAAGGACGTCCGGAATCCCGGATCTTGGAAGTATCAGTGGCCACCGAAAAGCCTTCCCATCATCCGATTCGAATTTCCGATACAAGACGCTGTTTCGAATACGGAAGGAGCACCAGAGAGCCCAATAATGTTTTGTCGTTGACTACAGTTCGAAATGTTCTGCCAGTAGGTTTTCTGCTTGAGGTCTCCATTAAATCAATCATGGGTTTAATGTCACGGTTTTCCAGCGCGTCTTTCCTGACTTCTTTGTCACTCAATGGTTCTGGATCATCCGACGTTGATCTTGTAATTTGTCGTAGGACCGGATTAAGCAGCTGTTATTTAGCTTCAACTCTGGAACAATATCGGTAGTTTTCTGGGCAAGTCTTCTAGACAAGGCGTCAGCGTTTCCGTGGGATGATCCCTTACGATCGCGGATAGTGATGTCATATTCCTGGAGTCTCTGTATCCACCTGGCTATTTGACCCTTAGGATTCTTGAAATTTAAAACGTAGGCCAATGATGCATTATCCGTGCGGAGCAGAAATTTTCTGCCGTTTAAATAATGATGGAAATGTTCTACAGCTTTGACTATGGCAAGCAACTCTTTCCTGGTGACACATTAACTTCTCTCCTGTTTAGACAGCCACTTGCTCCAGTAAGCCACTACACATTCTTGGCCCTCGATTTCTTGGGACAAACCAGCGCCGACACTTTCATTACTTGCATCCGTGTCGAGAATAAATGCTCTGTCGAGCTGAGGATACGTCAGGATTGCAGCAGATGTTAAAGCTTCTTTCAGGTTCTTAAATGCATCCTCACATTTTTTTTGTCAAAAAGAACTTCTGCTTGCTCTCAATCAGCTTGTGAAGGGGCCTTCCGATGGAAGAAAAATCCTTCACGAATCTCCTATAGTAGGTGCAAAGCCCTAGAAAGCTTCTAAAGTCTAAGGAAAAATTTTATTTCCTTAGAAAGTTCAATTCGAGTATGCAAGGATTATGATATCTGCCACATATGCCGTGTGAGGGTAAGCGATGCTTCCAAACGTGATGTTAATGTTTAATTTTCCGTTGATGTCCATCTTCTTGTCTGACACAGCCTAAAGGGTAACGCAAGGGGAAGTCCTGATAAATTTACCTTCGAGTTGTTGAGCCAAATCTTTTCGGATGATGGTAAGATTGGATCCCGTGTCGATCGTCATATTACAGGTAACTACATTGATGTGTTCCATGATGAATTCCATTATCGCTGCCACTCACTGCAGAAATCTGAAGCGCTTTAAACTAGGGCTCTTCATTCTCTGGAAACTGCCGCCCAGCGAGATGGCCACTAATTAGTTTCCCTTCTTCTATATAGGCACGGTTTTAACATTCGTGCCCTGAGCTGTCTGCAGTTTCTTTGTAGCCATTCGCAGTGCTTTCTGTATTTCAGGATCCCGGATGTCGTCGATAAAGTACTGCAGGGGCAGGATTTCCCTTGTTTCTCTCGGGCACTCTATAAAGGTGAGATAGGACAGACTTTCAACATCCGTGGCGAGCTCTTGCAGTGTTTCGGTGGGCTTCTATTGATGGGATTTTAACTGAAGCTTACTATAGTCCTTCAAACATCTCTTCGCGAAGCGCAGCTCAAATGCGCCGGATACAGCTTCGAAGTCTAGTTTCTGGTTCTCGTAAGAAAGCGTGGGTTCGAACCCCACTCCTGACATCAAAAATTGTTGCGTGCATACGAGTTTGTAATGGATTGAATGCCCAAGTTGGTAAAAAGTTAATAAAATTTATTCTTTTCACAAGAAATAAAACAAATACTGAAATATTTCCTCGGAGATATTCGTAGAATATCGCACTATATCAAACGTTAAAGAGAATCCTACTCAAAACAGAGGAGGTTAATCCTATCTCACAGGCGAATTCGCTACAATCAATAACAGCATTAAATAAGCAATACTTTGCTTAAAACAGCTACAGCTGAGCTGAGGAGTTTTAATTCGGCTTATATAAACTTTTTTTTAATCTTTCACTAGAACATTCTCGTAAAACTTCGATTTATCTGAATGGAAACGGCAATTGCGAGATATTTGCTTATTAAATATTAAATGCACGCGTTCTTTTATTTTTAATTTTTCGACGTAGCTGTCTCTTCAAAAATCGTCTGCGTTGCACGGGAAAATAAAACAATTTTTATTACTATTCTAAATAAATAGCTAAATAAATACGAAATCCGTAACAATATTCACAAGGGATCTTAAAATCTGCTTTCAACACAGCTTTCAGTAACATATTTACGCCCTTGTATATTTTGCCTTGAAAAGAAACAGCGATCAATGAGAGTACCATCTGCGTTTTTAGAAATACGTAATATGGCTATCAAATTATGACGGTCTTTCTGATATTTTACTTTCTAATATTTATCTTTCTCGTATTTATTTCTGATATTTGGAATATCTTCTTTATTACTAATTAGTCCAGGTTTTTTTTCTGATTTTTATAATAAGAAATGTTTATTCTAACATGTACATCCTTCAAAATTTAGTCCTTCAAATGTATATTATTCTTCTAAGCCACCGAATCTGAAATATTTTTCTCGTGGCACTGATTTTCAGAAGTCAAAGCACGTCCCTTCTTTGACTTCAGATAGCAACTTCAAAAATAAAGGGTGCTTTTTAATTTATCTTAAAAAAATTTCGAAAATGCATATTTATATGATAATCGACAAAAAATAATACTGATAATAAATTTTGTTATCTTTTTCACATTGAGTACTGAAGCGGAACTAATAGACCATAGGATGAAAGAAGGCAGCTAGTTCATTATCTCTGCTCCACATAATACATTAAATTTGTAATTACAGTTTAATAATTTTTTTCTTGGGTGTGAACAGAATGATTTAATATTCGTTTCAGTTTAAATAGTATTAGTAGATTATATGTCTCATTTTCTTATTGTTCGATTATGTTTTAAAATCTTTAGCTTAAAATATAAGCTGGCAAATACTTTCTCGTTAATATGCCCCACCAGTGCAGAGTGATTAAAACAAATGAATTCCGTGAGTACGACCCCGGTTATATCCCAGACGAACGGGCTTTCTACATGGTCGGTTTCCGTGTTTTTCCCCATGTGTAAAGAAAAGACGAAACAGTTCCCTTCAGAATTCCTTCACGAAGGCGTCTCTATTCTTAAACAGGAAACCCTTGTGTGCTTTGTCATATTTAAAATAAAACCTACTTTTGGTTAACGTTGGTTGGTTATCAGAGAAATGATCCTTTCTCTGCACCAACATTTGTGGCGGCAGGTATAGAATGAGTATTTTAGAATGAGAAATTATTACAAATAGAAGATAAATGCAGAAAATCATGAAAGTAGTTTTATGAGCATGGATAGCTCCTAACATGAAACTGATGATTACCTTTGCATGTTAAAATTGATCGAACTGAGGATCTATAAGGTAGTCAAATTATGAATTTTAACATTTCATATTACAAAAGATTTTAGTAAAATCTTAAAATTTTATTTTTTTAATTTTTTGAAAACGTATGACTAAAAGTTGTATCATCCTACATTTATTCATTTCATAAATACAATAAGTTTAATCAGAATTAGTGCTATTAAAAAAACAGAAATTACTTTAATGAATAGTTGAATAACTTACTTTTGCGTCAATCAATTTTTTGAAATTGTTAAAAAAAATTTAATTTTAATTTTAGTCAGGGAGACTTAAATTTTAAAGGATTTTTATACATTTTAAGTGACACTTAACTGCTGTTAAATACCTAAGAATTAAGTATAGTATAACATTAAATTTATTTGTAAATTTTACATAATACGTTTATAGTTAAAATCATTAATTCATGCAAAATTTTTATATTTAATATTATTACCTTAATTGTAATAATTCTGCATGTCAAAGCGTATAAATTTTAAATTAGTATCATGCAGCGATGCTTCGAGCTACAGGAGTATTGTAATTTTCTTAATTAATGAATCCAGATAAGCAGTATGGAATAAACAATTTGTTACAAAAACAGGCACAATAAATAATACACACAGCACAATAATGATTGTAAATAATTCAAGGAGAATCAGATATTAAGCAATTCCGCCTTAGCAAAAATAAATCGTAAAGTTCCTCCTCCTCGTAACGTTCCTACTCTTAGAGTAAAGCCTAACTGGTAATTTATTCAAGTCTTGCAGGTGATTTTTAACTGATTCACAACTGAACTCCCTAGCCTTTATTTATACCCTGCAGCATGGGCTTTGGAAACTTCTGGAAAAATCGATCGTAGGATTTCGAAAATGTGTTTTTAAGAGTTTTCCAGAAACTCACCAAGTTGGTGACAAAAATTGTCGTTAAGGGCTCTTTTTGAACAAAATACATATATATAAAGTTATAATTGAACTAGCTGTACAATTCCCCAACCGTTGCGCTCATAATTAAAAGATCTACAATTCTGAGAAATAATGTAGCAATGTAGCAATCTTGTTTTTAAGCAAGAAGAAAGGAGATGAGGACTCTGGCAAACGCCGTTTCCTCCAGTCCGTGAGGCATGGTAAGTTAGAAGCAAATTAAGGCATGGTAAACAAAGGCATGGTAAGTTAGAGCAATAAATAAGCGTTTAAATACAAGACATGTTGCCACAAATTAGATTAAATACAAAATAAAACATAAAATTACTATTCTAAAAACAATAAATAAATACGTAAAGCAGTTAAAAATATTACAACAATACGGAAAATAAAATATGCAATAAAACGTATAACCTATTATTTGCAAATACTATATACAACTTTGTCAAGGAGAAGATCGTTAATATATGTAAAATGCAATAAAATGATTGATATGTAAATTTAATAAAATGATTGGTATGTAAATGTAACAAAATTTACTAATATGAGTAATTATAACAAAACAATTAACATATCATGGAGAATAGTAACGCAATAACACAATATTAAAGATATTTTATAACGCAACAATACAATATTAAAGATAACAATTTTTCGTATGAAGATACATAAATTTTAATTAGTATCATGCCTCATATAAAATGTATTACAGAATAACTTTAACACTTATCTTATTTCTTTTCAACAGGATGCAGTCAGAGTTTGAATATGATAACAGGGATTTTTCAGACCTTAATTTGAAAGAGGATTCTTTTGCCACTGACCCCCTAAATAATACAAAGACAGATCTGAAAATTCCTTCATATGTACAATTGCATTTTGGACGCACGAAGCACTTTTATATCCCAGTTTCATCACCTCAAGTTGGACAAATATCTCCTAGTGTTGAGAATAACATTCAGCTGCGTACTTCAGTCGCAGCACATCAAAACTCATCAGATGAGGAGACTTTAACAAACGGAACTGTAAGTTCTTTTCTGTCACTAATGACAAAGACAAACAATTATTTAAAAAAGCTGGATAATTCACTCACCGAAGAAGACAGTGATAAACAATTTTTGCTAAGTTTATTAGCGGATTTAAAAGCAATGCCACCAGAAAAAAAATTGCAGACGAAAATAAAATTTTTGCAAATTTTTGCTGACGCGGAGTCATAAAAATTTCTTCTGTGTACAAACTTTTATTCTTTTGGCAAACAATGTAAAAATAAAAAACTTTTTAACATTTAGAGTTTAGTTTTATGAAACAATAACCAGTTTTTCTCATTTATCAATGATTTGCTTTATGGAGATCAGCGTCCGTTATTTAATCTTTCAGACACATTACAAACATGCTTACAGTTGCTAATACAGTAGACTGTTGCCTGAAGTAGATCTGCGGAACGCGATTTTGAATCTTAATTGTTATTTAATTCGTCTAACTCTAGAATATCATTCATACGCGATATGCTGCAAAGTCGTTCGCTCGTATGCAATAATAGAATAGACAGACAAATCATACAAACTGCAAAAGCAACTGGAAACGGATGGTTTTTCTTTTATCAAAGAAGGAGAAGTCAAAAAATTAATTCAGATTGACGATCGAGAAATGACGAATGAAAACTGGATGATCTGATAATACCAGCCGACTGGATAAGCAGCGATATTGAAGGAGATAAAGTGCCTTTAACTTACAAGAAATTGAGCGAATTGTTAAAAAACACAAAACCTCTCTGAATTTGCATTGGAGACTGACCCAAATGAAGAAAGAAGAGGATACGTTTTGAAAGGTATGGAAAAACTGTGAGAGAGATGCGTCACTCTTGCCCTTAAAAATTATACCTTTATACCGGATTTCTTAACCTGAACTACACCTAATATACTTTTTTCATGGAAAATTAACTTTGTGGAACGCGATTTTGCTGGGCGCGCTGTCTGTTATTGACATAACCTTCGTGTGTGTTATGGGTTCACTGTATAGTTCTAATCCTTTGCCTGCTTGCTGGAGCCAGTGTGACAACAAACACAATTCCTGCCATAATTGCTAAAAGGAAAACTTGAAATTTTAGTTACAATATTGTCTCGGTACACTTCGACTCTGAAATACGTCCAATTGTATTACGTCCTATATGGACGCGAAAACGTTTATTTAGAATATGATATTTCTTTGGAATATGTTTCGTGTTCGACGAATCACGATTGCCTGTACTACACTTGTTTACCTCTTTCGCGACAGTGCTGTCAGCATCATTACGGCTGTTGCTACTATTCAGTAAACAGCGCACTTAACAATTTTGAATTTTGACTTGATTTTCTGCTTCCTCACCTATATTTTTTGTAAATGCATTAAGACTGAATTTTAAGAAAATTAATGAGAAAAGTCAAGCAACGTAGAAAATCGTTAGAATCATCCTAGAGGCGAAAAAAAGAGATTATTTAAGAGTTTGAAGAGGGCATATGTAGCCAGAACTTGACAATTGCATACTGTATGTCAGTTGTGGTGTCTATAATTGTGAAAAACAAAACAGTAGTAAATTGGCTAACTTTTCGGAAAGAAAAAATGGATTACCAAAGAAAGATCAGAGATGTTAGAGCATATTTACAAATTGCATTTGAACTAGATTGCAGAAACACATTTATCTGCAGCAGCGTTTCGCAATCTTTTCACCCTTATGGAACCTTGCAACAATGTTCAAATTCTGGTGAACCTCACTGTTCATGTACCAATATTTTTTCATAACATTTTTATTAATGATCATTAATATAAACAAAAATTGTTTCTCAGTTATGTTATTTGTTTCAAAACAAGCAAAATAAAAATACAGCTACATGCAGTTGGTGAAATTCTAAATATAATTAAATAAGTAATAAATTTCTTTAGTATAACAATTAATAAAAATTATTAATGGTAAATTTGCGCCTCTTTTCTGGAACATAATGTTGAACTCGGGGAATGATCTTCGATATGCGGAATTTGTCTTCCACATAAAGGAGGCGATTTTCTACCCTTGCTCTTAATCTTGTTAAAAAACAAAAAGCATATTCACACATGCACGATGTTGAAAACTGGGGCAATATATTAATTTCTTTCTTGATAATTGTTGGATACACACTTTCAGCGGAAATCTAAAATTTGTCCAAAGCCATGTCATTAAATCTCACTTTCAATGAACCATCCGAATGTAAGTCGCAGGATTCTACCTCTTCTTTTAAAGTTGGATCTTGAGAAGGAATTGAAATACGAAAAAGTAGATTCTTCAAACAGTCATACGGTTCTGTTGATAGGGATGGAAAATAATAATCAGTTTTCTTTGACAGCTCCTGGAGGTAGGATACGATAAAATTTGAATTTTGGTTTTCATCTTTTTTTAGTATCCATCACCTCGTTTTAGTCCCGCCAGCAGTTCAAACATATCAAGATTTCCCTTTACAACGTGATTTTTCCACAAGTTTAATTTTCTTTTCAATCCAAGTATCTTGTAACCTTAAGATGGTAGGAAACCTATCTGCTAAATAAGCTAGCATCTGCACCCACATTTGATGCTCAAAGTATTAGTAAAATGTTGTTTGTCTTTTTGTTGAAAATTTGCATGAATTTCTTCGTTTAGCTCAAACGCCCTATTAAAAACTCTTCCTATACTTAACCATAGGATTTCAGCGTATAAAAACAGCGCTGTTTATCTATGTTTTTACGGAGCATTTTAAAAATACTGAAGTGACATGGCTTTCGTTTAACGAAGTTTACCATTTTTAAAACATCATCAAATACCTTTTGTACTTTATTCCTAACAGATTTTGACATCAGTACTTCTCTGTGAATAAAACAGTGTATGGAAAACGCACTGGCACCTTTTTTCTTTTACGAAGTAACAAAGCTTTTATGGAGTAACAAAGAGTAACGAAGCTTTTATGGAGTAACAAAGAGTAACGAAGCTTTTATGGAGTAACAAAGAGTAACGAAGCTTTTATGGAGTAACAAAGAGTAACAAAGCTTTTTATGGAGCCACTATAGGTACAAATGTCCTGGACAATAGTGCAGAGATAGTGTGCAATAGTGTACATCCGTATACAAATGTCCACGGCATTTGTACGGAATAACCAGAGAAGCAGCAGCATACGTAAATGTCAATACAATTCTTTCAAAAAAGATCTTTTCTTTATTTACAGATGTGCAGATAAAATATTAAGTATATCCATTCCTCTGCCTGTCTTCCATAATTCTTTACAACAGAGGAAGTTTTCTTGAATTTCTCCCTCATTAACAAGCCTCACAAGTGCTAGAACATAACATTTGTTGGTGATATTTGTTGATTCGTCCACTTGAACTGCAAAATTTTAATTTTTCAATTTTTCGATCAAAAACCAAATTAGCATCATCATATGATGCGTCAGTGATTCGTCGATTAAACCATATTGATGAAAGTGAAATATTTTCAGTTTTTTTACTGCATCTTCTCCCAGCTTTACATGAGGGCATTATCTCTTTCTCACCGAAAGTGTGACTTTTCGTTTTCTTTGTAATAGGTTCTGCAACCAAATAATTTGCTTCCTGAGTCTTTTCACTAATTTTTTGTTTTCAAAAACTGTACTCTCTTTATTTTGAGATTTTAACACAGTTTTAAAATAATCAACAGTTTTATTTTTCATATTAGTATGATTTATCAGGAAATGTCTGTTCGGTTTTGTTAGAGCCATTGCTATGTTCGAAGGCTTTTTAGCGCAAACCAAACACAATAAAGAAGATATTCGAGATCACCAGTCCATGTAAAGCTTCACTGAAAAATAATTTTCATTGTAACGACGATTTGTTTTTCTTTTGCGGCTCTTTCATTATCAGTGGTATGAAATTTTGTATAAATAAGAAACAAAACCGAATGAAATAGCAACAAAATAGTGGAACAATAACAATAAAATAAAATAAATAATAGTGTAATATAAAACATGCCCTACCGCTTTGTTTAAAGGGTGTTGGAAAGCAAACATCTTCCAAAAATAGTGATTTGGGATTTTTGCATTTTCAAATTCTCTACACTTTTAGCTTTCCAAAAATACCATATTTTATCTCTATGAAAATTAGAGCTGTAAGAAATTTAGTTTAACTGTTCACAGGGTATGTACATTTTTTATGGCTTATTTGTTATTTTTTTTATATTTAGTGAAATGAGCTTCTATGATAAACAAATAATTTTTATGATAAGGGAAAAAAATTTATAATTTTTTGTGAGGAAAGGGCTAAATTTTATTATGCCTAATACAACATTCTATAAATTACTCTAAAACTCAAAATGTAACAAAAGCTCATTTCAGTATAATCAGATAGGTGTACCTTAATTGCACAAAAAATCTACAGTGTACCTACAGCAGCTTTTGAGAAAAGGTACACTGCGCGAAAAAATAAATAAATAAATAAATAATGGGACATTTCTATTTCTCCCATTCTGCTAGGCCGATTGGCAAAATTTAAATCGCGTTTTTCATGTCTTAAAGCGCGACTTTAGATATGTATTAGATTTATATATAGCGTTGCTCTAATACAGGTATTTTGGCACAAAATAGGACTTTTTCTGAAATGACATGTCAATTGTTTTCCATATTTCGATTCTACGACTCAAATTATGCAAACTACCAAATTTTGTAAAAATCGCGGGAGTAGTTTTTAAAAAATTAGCTCTCAAAATTTTAGCTCCTCAATGTTAATTGAATTTTATATATATTTATTAATATCTCTTTTTTTATTAAAACTACTTGGTTCATTCTTTCACATTTCGAAATTTATGTTCATTCCAAATAAAATTCGCCCATTTTTTATGATTTATTTTTTAAATTTATATTTTTCAATAATTTTTATAAATTTTTCAGAAAACATTTTTTGTATTATAACCTATAAAACTTTTAACCTCATCTTAAAGTAGATGTATTTCTAGGCACACTTGCAAAAATTTAAAGTTTTTTATTCAAAATATCCTAAGATATACGTGAATTTATGTGTTTGCGCGCTTTGAAATTTGGCATATTTCTTAAAAGCGATTATAACACTAATGTGGTTTACGCCCTTTATTAATTATTTATTTATTTGTTATAATTTTATTATTTTTAAAATTATTTGAAAGTATGAAATCTTATGAGCAGTTTTGAAAAAATTAACTTTAAAATTTAAGCTCCTCAATGTTAATTGAATTTGATATATATTTATTAATATCTCTTTTTTTTATTATATGAATCTTTATTCTAGAATTCGAAATTTAGATTCATTCCAAATATACTTTGCCCATGTTTTATAATTTATTTTTTTAATTTGTACTTTTAAATATTTTTATAAATTTTTCGAAATATTTTTTATTATAACCTATAAAATCTTAAACATCATCTTGAAGTAGATGTATTTCATAGCATATTTGCCAAAAATTAGATTTTTTTATTCAAAACTTCGTAAGATATAGGGGAATTTACATTTTGGCGCGTTTTAAAATTTGGCGTATTTAATACAAGCGATAATATGATTTACGCACTTTATTAAAATTATTTGAAAGAATAAACGATGGGCCTGTTTTCCTCTCATGCATCAATGAAAAAAAGGAAAGTAAGAGTAGGTTTCTATTAGTTAAAAATTCCGCCAAGTGCATTATTCTTGGCTCAAACTGAAAACAAATGCGTCAAGATAAATTTTTAAATTTCTTCATACATTTCTCACCAAAAATTACAAAATTTAATATCTAAGCATATTTTGAGTCATATGTTATATGTCATAAATTTATATGTTATTTCAGAAAACTTCCCTGTTCGTGCCAAAATACCTATGTTAGAATAATGCTATATATAAATCTAATATATATCCTAAGTCGCGCTTTCGGACACGAAAAACGCAATTTGAATTTCGTCAATCGGCCCAGCAGAACGGGAGACATAGAACTGTTCCCGCCTACTTTTTTTTTTTTTTTGCGCAGTGTACATCGAAAATAGCCAATTTAACATTGCCGATCATGGAGACAGGAAGTAAGGTTATTCTTACCTCCATGTTGTCGGTAGAGGGGGTTCCGACTTCCCTTAAGCAACTACATGATCCTACACTTCTTGCATCAATAATGCATACGCATTATCACAAGATTCTGTTTGACTGTGTCTTTGGAAAAGTTGTCCTTGACTGTACGGGTTACGCTCAGTTAAACTCGTGTTGCGTGCATAGGCTTGGAAGGTGAATCCACAGTTTAACAAAAATTGTTAAAAACGAAGTTTATCTTGCATTTAAAAAAAAAATTTCCCGAATTCTAAGGGTTTGTTTGTGTTGATTTAGGCACCATAAATAGATATCTTAGACGCAGAGTAAACATTTGTAGCTCCTAAACACTTCTTATTACATTTTTATTTAGGAAACTCTTCTCACAATTAACAACAGTTACAACAATTGTCACAAAAGTTCCCAGTAGTGTTACAATATTTGAAACATTGTTTTGAAGATTGTATTTTAGAATAAATTGCCAAAATTCTAGAAAAAAACTTTGCTACATTCTTATAATTAATTTTTCCTAGTAATTACGAAAACAAAACTCTGAAATACTTCTCTTAAACAGAAATTTGTCCTTATGAATATCAGTGTGATCATAATTTAGTTGATATTGGACATTTTCATTCACAAGTTTCAATGGGAATAAAACAGGTAAAACAAGAGTATTCAGCGTACGATCTCTAACGGTGATTCCTTTAAATATTTTCCACAGAGTTAAAACTATTTTTCTTCTCAGTTTATTCCATATGGCAATTCAGATTCTTATTTTTGTTCATCTGCCTCGACAATCCACATGAATGACCGCTAAAATATAATACTATTTCGCATGAAAAGGTGGCCCCTAAACATATACCGCTAACTGTTCTATTCTGTGGCTATACCAAAGAACCTCTGTGTAAAGAAGGAAATGCTCCATAGACGTAATGTAAACCACTTTGTTTGCAACGCCGCTACAAAGAAAAGGGAACATTCGCCAAGGAATTTGGCGACGGAATCTGTTGGCGAGAATTTCACCTCTGTGATGTACCGGTTCTTTGGTACCTAACCGACATTTTCCCCCTCCGCGACGTGTATAGGAAATTGAGGAACGCGGGTTAAGATGAATCGGTCTTTGACTTGTCGCGATAATTTAAACTCGAAAATGATGAAATATTAGGTGAAGCTTCACTTTCACTGGCTGTTGAACTTCCATTGTCCATATCGCTACTTGAAACCAAAGAACCTATTCTTTGTTTAAACTCTTGCTAAACGTAACGGTCGAACCTGTCCAAACCAACTTCGACATTCAGCTTCGAGCTTTGGCGCTTTTTGGCGACAGATGTTTCACGCATGCGCAGTTGTTTCCCTTTTCGTTGGAAGGGAGCCACTTCTGCTTCTGCGAAGTTTTCCTTCTTAACAGTACATATTCTTTGGCTATACCACTGCTGTAGACGACCATCCTCTGTGAACACGGGCCCAACAAAAGAAGCAATCACTGAAAATTCGCGTTATACAGTTTAGGAACTAACAGACAAAATATATATTCAAAAGGTACAGTACAGAGCACATGATCATTTGAAGAAGATTGGGTATGCAAGCTGCTGCGATGCATGAGTACCCCGTATTTTAATACAGCAGAATAGGCTTGCACCAATTTTAACATATAGTTCTTGCCGAAAAGAAATTCGGAAACTCTCTTTCTGATACGGATCATTACTGGAGATGAGAAGTTGATATTACAATAATGTTACAGGAAAAAAAAACAGGAAAAAAATCTTGGAGTAAGCCAAACGAGTCTCCTGTAGTAACATCGAGAAGAGGAATGTATTACAGAAAGATAATGCTTTGTGTATAGTAGAACTAGAAAGGAAATCTCTACTATGAATTTTTGCCTCAAATTCAGACACTGAATCCGAAAATCACTTCACAAATGACAGTTTTGGGCACAAACGTACAGTTTACAAATGGTCGAAACTGAAGTAAAGCGCTCAACTGACCAATGACCGAACTGGTGTCCTCCATCACCACAATGCTCGTTTCTGTATTTGGACAAAGACTTATTGATTATGGCTGAGAAGTTTAGTGTCCTCCGTCATATTCACTAGAATTACTCACCTCTGCCCTCTCATATTTTCATTTCTTCAAATCACTTAAAACGGCCTGGAATTCACTTCTTTGCAGATTGTCAAACGTCTTTGCGAATAAACATACGGATATTTTTGAAAAGGGAATATTTCAGCTGCCACAGAAATGATAAAATGTCATAGACCAAAAAAAAAGGGATTATTTGATTCAATGAAATTTCTTAATTTTTGTTTTGCTTCACTTATATTTACCATCAAAAAAGGGCAGGACTTTCCGAAAGATCCAATAAGATATTATATAAAAGTTCATTTTATATTATACAGTTTTATAATGAGTTAAAAATTTAAAAATTGGTTTTTAGTTACTAAAATAGTTTTGGTCAAAGAAAAATTTAAATTAAAGGTATGTACTC
Organism: Stegodyphus mimosarum; assembly: GCA_000611955.2. Taxonomy (NCBI): domain Eukaryota; kingdom Metazoa; phylum Arthropoda; class Arachnida; order Araneae; family Eresidae; genus Stegodyphus; species Stegodyphus mimosarum. The sequence continues at coordinate 17,295 of KK115703.1, forward strand.
ATTCTTATATATGTTGTTCCTATACTATAACACCTATTATTCTTTGAAGTTTTGTTAAGGTTTTTCACTCGTGGCCGAGTGCTTAAGAGAGCTAAATATTCGTAACTTGTTTTGGATCCGGACCCATGTAAATGGTCTGGCTGCATTATTGGTTTTCGCGTTTTTCCCTGTTTATAACCTAATTACGAGCCAGTTTCTCACAGTAAATCCTCCACGAAACCACATGTTTCCTTAGAAAGCTAGTTCTCGTGACTTTGCCATATTCTAGTAATTTAATCTATTCCAATAAGCTTGTAGAGACATTAGGTTATTTCGAAACAGGAGTGAGGAAAAATGAGCAGTGTCCTCGCTGGGACTCGAACCACGGACCTCTCGAATACGCGCAGAGTGTGCTGGCCATTACAATACGAAGGCATGCTAGACAGCGGGAGAAATACCGTATAATCTATTTCCAAGTATTTCTTTGAAAGTTGCTGTTATAGAATTGGGGATGCTCATATTGTCTTGGTGCACACAGTTCTTCGTCTTTTATCGCTAGATGTCCTATTATTATTTGTATCTTCTTTTTTAGACGTTTAATTTTCGTTGCATATGTAAGAAGCTGCTTAGATTTTCTTTGGGTTTTTTAATTATAAAGTTTCTGTTATGGGACAATTGAATAAATACTGTTCAGTATCGCTCCACGTGTCTGATAAAGAAATGTTCCTTTCATAGCAGTATGCGGAAAAGGGAACAGTAATATACCAATTCATATGTAGATTGGTATTTATTTATCTATCTTGAAATTTGGAATGAATTTGTGAAGCCTTCCTTATTGTATCTTAATTACTAGCTGCTTCTTTTGCATATTTATCTGCTTTTTCATATCCAAGTGTCTTCCCGGCATGCGCTTTGTGCTATTCTATCATTAATATAGTGTTAGGGTATTTCGTAGACATATTGATTAGATCTCTGATTATTGCAGATTTATTTATTTTATCTGCTATTGCATGGATACTGGACAAAGTGTTGATATTTTATACCTTCAAATGTCACGAGATGCAATGATTAATGTTATTTTTTTTGTATTAGCTTGTGCTCTCAGAGCGGTTAAGTGACGTAATGTTTTGGCGGTCCGCGAACTCGAGCTGTCGTAGTTGTAAAGTTGATCGCTGTATAGTTTGAATGCTTGCTTTTTCCATTCTCCTAATAAACGCTGTTATCCCTGTAAAGTGATTAATATTTAATTATTTCATAACTGGTTATGGGCCCAGGAATTAGGAGAAGTCTTTCGTAAAGGCATATAGCAATCTTTTGAATCAGCATTTTAGATTGAAGCTAATAAACAGTGATTGCTTTCGTTTTCTCCTTCGCATTTAACGACTGCGTAATGAGGCTATGGATCCCCTGTGCGTCGAGAAGCTGTACGATAGAAATTATTACACTTGGAAGTTTAAAGTGGAACTCTTGCTGATTAAGGAGGATTTATAGGATGTTATTATTACAGAACCTCCATCTCCAGCAACTACAAAGTGGATTTCGAAAGACGGAAAAGCTAGAGCTACTATAGGATTATTATTGGAAGATAACCAATTAGGACATATTAGAAAGTGAACGACTGCGAAAGAGGCATGGAATATTCTCAAACGGTACCATGAAAAGTCAACACTGTCTCGAAAGGTTGGACGTTTGAAAAAGCTGTGTAATTTGCAGTACTTGCTAAAGAACAAATGAGCGATCATCTAATGAAAATGGAAGCTATTGCGGATCAACTAGTAGCGTTAGGTGAGAAAATTTCAGAACCTTTACTCGTTGCATTTATTTTAAGCAGCTTACCTGAAAATTATGCTACGTTAATAACAGCTTTAGAAACAAGACCTGAAGAGGACTTAACTATTGAATTAGTTAAAAATAAATTGTTGGAAGAGTACACTCGCCAAAACGAAAGTAAAGAACCTGCTGAAGGAAACGAGGATAAAGCTTTGAAGTCATATTCTTCTTTAATGCGTAACATTCCAGCTGATAAAAATAAAGTACCTAAATGTTTCTTTTGTAAGAAATTAGGACATTTTAAGGCTGACTGCAGGAAATATGCAAAATGGAAACTTGAGCATAATCAAAAGCAACAAGTTAATGCGGCTGTAGATTCTAGTGACTTTAATGAAGCGAAACAAGTTTCGAATCACCATTGCTTTACAAGTGTGGATAATTTACATGGTTACTGGTGTATCGATTCTGGAGCTCCATTCATATGTGCAATGATAAAAGTCTGTTCTGCAATTTTGATAGTGATTCTGTTCCCGAACGAATAACTTTAGCTAACGGATATACTGTGTTTAGTCAGGGAAAAGGTAATTGCTTGGTAAAATATCAGAATAATCAAAATGAGGAAATACAGATTACAATTAAAGATGTGCTTTTTGTTCCACAGTTATCTGGAAATTTATTATCCGTAAAGAAGCTAACTGATAATGGATATGAAGTGAACTTTAAAGGTGCAGAATGCCATATCGTGAAGAATGATAATATAATAGCTTTCGGCTACACCAAAGGAGGTTTATATGTTCTTAAGGAATGTGAACTTGCTCTTCGTACGAAACTAGTTCATACAGAATGCATTCATCATTGGCATTTAAAATTAGGTATAGAAATCCCACCGATATTATAAGGATGCGTAATGAATCTATGGCTGAAGATATGAATATTGCTCCCTGTTCTGCTGTATTGACATGTGAGGATTGTATTGCTACCAAAGCATGCAGAGAACCATTTCCGAGAAAATCTACTTCACGAACCTCCGAGATACTCGATTTAGTGCATACAGATCTTTGTGGTCCAATGCAAACTGTAACTCCAGGTGGTGCAAGATATATACTAACAGTAATTGATGATTACAGTAGATACACTACAGTTTACCTTCTGAAGCATAAGGAAGAAACTAAACAGCGTATCGCAGAGTTCATCAAACAAGTACTAACACAGTTTGGGAAAGTACCAAAATGACTGAGATCAGATCGAGGAGGGGAATTTACAAGCAAAGACTTTGAAAAATTGCTGAAAGAAAATGGAACAATACATGAGAAAACTGTTCCTTATTCTCCGCAACAGAATGCAATAGCTGAAAGGAAGAATCGTACATTAATTGAGATGACAAAAGCGATGTTAAAAAGCTCTAATCTTCCAAACAAGTACTGGGGTGAAGCTGTTGTTACAGCAAACTACCTGCAAAATAGATTGCCGACTGGAGATCATAAAGTTAGACCATATGAAAAATGGCACAAAACGAAACCATCATTAGCACATATACAAGCGTTCGGTACTCCAGCATATGTGCATGTACCGAAAGAGAAGATGCAAAAACTTGATGACACTGCTGTTAAACGAATCATGGTTGGATATGAAGAATGAACAAAAGGTTATCGTTTGCTGGATACGAAGACTGACAATATCGTAATTAGTCGGGATGTGACATTTATACCGAAAGATCCCCATCCTAAGGTTAAACAGGAGGATACAGATGATCTGACTATTTTGAAGGATAATTCAGAGGAGGAGTATATCTCTGAAAATACAGAACTGAGGAGATCTCCTAGACAAAACAAAGGTATACCGCCTGTGAGATACAATATAAGTTCATTCTCAGCACAGCCGGAAGAAGCAGCAGATCCAACATCATATTATGAAGCTTGTTCAGGTGCCAATAAGGAAAAATGGAAACAAGCCATGCAAGAAGAGATTAATGCCTTAAAGACAAATGGCACATGGAATTTGACAAATGCGCCTGAAGGGAAGACCATTATAGGCTGTAAATGGGTATACAAGACCAAACGAGATTCCGAAGGAAAAGTATTTCGTTATAAAGCTAGACTGGTTGCTCAAGGATACCAGCAGAAATATGGTCACGACTATGATGAAGTATTTGCTCCGGTAGCCAAGCCAACTACTTTGAGAATGCTTCTTACCATAGCAGGAAAAAGAAAAATGGCAGTAAGACATTATGATATACAATCAGCATACTTAAATGGCGATCTATCTCATGATATATACATGAAGCAACCTCCCGGATTTGAAGAAGGTGATAAAGTGTGTAAACTTGTAAAGAACTTATATGGCCTCAAGCAAGGAGCAAATGAATGGAATAGGAAACTTAATGAAATTCTCTTAAGTAAAAGATTTGAACGAAGTCAAAATGACCCTTGTTTATATACAAGACAAGATAAAGAAGGGTTTGTTTACATCACTGTACATGTGGATGATATGGTCGTTGCAGCAAGCACAGAAGATTTACTTAAAAATTTTGAAAGCGAAATTGGTGAACATTTCTCAGTGAAAAATTTGGGAAATCTTCATTACTATTTAGGCATACGCTTTCAACGTGACGACGAGGGAATCTTCTACCTAGACCAATCAAGCTACATTTCAAGAAAGCTGAAACAATATCACATGAACGATTGTAAAACATCTACGTTTCCTATTGATCCAGGATATTATAAGCAAAGGAAAGATGCAAAAGCTTACAGTAAAGTTGAGGAATATAAAAGTGCAATAGGATCTTTACTGTACCTAGCAGTCAATACCAGACCAGACATAGCAGCTGCTGTTTCCATCTTAGCTAGAAAAGTGTCAAAACCTACGGAAGCAGATTGGATAGAAGTCAAAAGGCTCTTCAGATATCTAAAATTAACGAAAGATCTTAAACTGCGTCTGGGAAATGTAAACGAGCACGAAAATGACTCGTTGTTATGCTATGTGGATGCAGATTGGGGAAATGATCCTACCGATAGGAAATCTAACTCCGGATATTTCTTTAAATATCAAGGCAGTGTATTTACATGGAACTGCAGAAAACAACAGTGTGTGACTTTGTCATCGACTAAAGCGGAATTTATAGCACTTGCCGAAGCAGCAAAGGAGGCAGTTTGGCTTAAAATGCTCTTGCAAGATTTCCATGAAAAGGACACTGTTTGCATTTTTTATGAGGATAATCAAAGTTGCATCAAAATGTTACACAATGAACGAGGCAGTGGTAGAACTAAACATATAGACACTAAATTTCATTTTGTCAAGGAACTTGTTAAAGATAAAAATTATGAATTCCGATATCTGCGTACTGATGAAATGACTGCAGACATTTTAACAAAGCCATTAAGGACAAACAAACTAAAAACTTTTAGGCAAAACCTTGGATTATGTTAATTTGTGATTTTATATTATGTATTGATTTATTATTTTATGCATCTTAAGGTAAGTCATTTTATTTTATTAAGGATTAATCATTGAGGAGGGGTGTTGATATTTTATACCTTCAAATGTCACGAGATGCAATGATTAATGTTAATTTTTTTGTATTAGCTTGTGCTCTCAGAGCGGTTAAGTGACGTAATGTTTTGGCGGTCCGCTAACTCGAGCTCTGAACTTCAGTTATGTCGTAGTTGTAAAGTTGATCTCTGTATATTTTGAATGCTTGCTTTTTCCATTCTCCTAATAAACGCTGTTATCCCTGTAAAGTGATTAATATTTAATTATTTCATAACAAAGAATCTGTTCTAAATTTTGCTGCAGGCAAGTTGTTGTTAATGCAATATTCAGTGGCTTTTCAATGGTTAGTGCTTCTGCTTGGAAGGCTGTATTTTCATTTTTTGATGATATTATATAAGTGTAGCATTTTAGTTACCTTGATATACGTATAACAATTTCTCACCCTACTCTTTCGTGTTTGGAGCCGTCTGTGAAAAGTTCTGGTAAGAGTGCTTCTTTAGTATTTTCATATGGTTGAAATCATGTGGATGTTCCGTTCTTTGGATCGGTAGATTTCATATGGATGTTTTGGTTCTTCATACTTTAAGGCACTAAACTGAGTGTTTACAGTTGCGGAATTTTTCCTAAGGTGTAACACTCTGTTTTTGTTTGCTTCCTTTTCTGCTGTAAGAAATAATGATGGGCTTTCTGTGAGGGCACAGAGAGCTAGCTGCTTTTGATGTTCTTCTGTAACATCGGGATATTGTCAACTGGAATGGCCGTCAGACAGCCTGCAGATTTTTCATTTTCTGTGTATTGAGTTGATTGCGCTTCAGCATAGGGCAATTATTTCAATAACGGTTTTAAATATTGATTTTGTAGTATGCTCGGACTCATTCTCCGACAGAAATCTTACATTTTCCGTAGGTTTTTGCTACTGTTGTTGTTTTCTCTTGTACTAACTGCTGTAGATGCCGGAGGCCAAGTCTTCTTTTAGTCCATAATAATTCGCAGTGTAACATCACGGTTTTCAAGAGCGTAGTCACGACAAGACAGATTAAAATGGTAAACAGTAACAGGAAGATAAAGTTTTAAACATATTTTAAGAAACATAGTAACTGACATAAAAGCAATAGAAGCTAACAATGCTTAGATATATGGCCCTAGGTTATAAATTTGCAGCGCGACTCGGGACACAAATGATTTATCCTGTTAAAGAAAAACCAGTGTTTAAGAATCTAAGAGCTGCTTTGAACCAACAGGAGATCCAGCCCCTAGTAGTGAAATTTTCAAGAATTATCCTGATTCTACGCCATTAAATGAATCATTCCGATCTTTTGAAGTTTGAAGAAAATCATCCCGATTCTATGCTGTTGGTTGAACCATCCCGATTCATTGAAGTTTGAAGGATCATCCTGATTTTATGCAGTTGAATGAATCATCTTGATTCAGTGAATTTTAAGTGAAATCATTCTAATTGTATACAATTTTGAGTGAGTCACCCTAATTCACTGAAGTTTGGAAGAATAATTTTGATTCTATGCAGTTGGAGGAATCATCCCGATTCAGATAAGTTTGAGTGGAACCACCCTAATTCTATACAATTTTAGACGAATCATCCCGGTTCCGTGAAATTTTGGAGAATTATCATGATTCTGTATATCTGAGTGTATCATTCCAATTTAGAAATGTGAATTGTAACAATTTCAGTAAGTGTCATGCATACTTTTAAATTCACTACCATGTTCTTTAATTAGTTTACAAAAGTTTATCTTCTGTGTCTAAATTGTCACATTTTCCTTTTGTCTCCCACAAAATGCACACTGGTGACGATGAACTACATGATACTGATCCTTTGTTGTTAACTAATGCTCACTTTGTAAGGATCTTAAGTTTTGACTAACGTTTATTTTATTTTAAAACTTTACTATCATCTGTTATTTTCCACTTCCGGCCAGAATTAATGCGTGAAAATGTTTATGCAAATTGTACTTGCTAACGCTTAAGTATTTAAGTTGTGGCTCTTTGCCAAGAGTAGAATAGAAGGGAAGAGAGTCAGCCGTCTTGCCACGAGACTTCACGCGAGGTGGCCATCAGTTACTGTCCGCCTTTAAGGCCAGAGGTTTTAGTCCTCTTGAAAGCTAAAGACGTATTGTAGGTTTCCGCAGTTTGCGTACTACATACGAAGAAATTTAAAAGGACAATCTTAGTTTTAGTCATCTGTGTAAAATATTAAAAGTTATCTCTTATTTAAATTTTAGTTTGTTAGTAGTCTTATATTTTTACATTCAGACAACAAGCGGTTGGTCTTTGTATCCCGAAGTGCGGGAGCGACTGTGAAATCGCAGAAAAATAAAGGGTATTTTAGTCCTTCTCATCTTGTCGTCTTTGCTACACTCCATAGAACATAGTTTACAGTCAAACTCACGGTCCACTCAGGACACATCATGTTCGCCGAGCGAATAAAAAGAAATACCAGTCCTGATAACTTGTCCGACGTATAGTCAGCCCAAGCCCACGAAATTCCTCGTGGCAAGGAGCACAAGATTACGCCTGTCGTTGGCAGCAGCCTTGAGTACCTTACAGGTGACAGTGCAATTTAAGTCAGTTCCGCCCCCAATCTTGATTGCGAGCACCCCGAGGGGGAAGAGATCCGAGGGTTTCCAACGTCTCTTTGAATCATTTTAGGTATTCAAGAGTTGGAACAAAGAGCAAATCTATGAAATATATTATGAGGGTGATCAAGATGTACTTTATAAAGAAGCCCACATAAATAATCCATACAAGAAGCTCCAAACTCTTCAACAAAAGATTCCCGATTAGCTCCTCATACAGATGAGGGAGCACAGGGACATCCGGTGTTTAACAGAAGTAAATAGATGTATGTCCCGCGTTCTCCTCCTTGTGTTTAATGATAATTTTTCATAAGTAAAGATTAGGAAGATTAAGAAGGGGCTTTAAGACAAACAAAAACTATAAAACAAATTAAAAAGTGTTTGGCTTCAGGTAATTTGTTTTGCTACAATTTAGGCTTATTACTGTATAATTTAGATTTAATATATATGATTATGATATATTTATAATACACATATATAATAAATATATCATAATCATATAATAACTGACATAATATTACAAATACACATAAAAATACAATATTATATATGCAGTATAAAAGCTAACTATAATAAGACTACCACTATAATGTATTAATGCAATAACACATCATACTGTTGCGTGCGTACAGGTTACTAATAGATTGATGCACGCAGGTCTAACGATAGGGTTATAAAGTGTATTCTATCCACAGAAACATTTCAAAGTTCTGGAATTTTCCACCGAGATTCTCGTACAGGTGTTTAGAGTATCACAACTTGCAATCACTAGTTACGCTTCAGACTACTTAGAACGTTAAACACAACGCACTGCAAAGAGCATCTAAAGAAAAAGCTAACCCGGAAATATCTCTGATCTCGCACTGAACTAACAACTAGCAACAATAACAACAACTTAGAGCAGATGCTATCTCCAGCCTTATATAATTTTGAACCGGCCGTCGAAATATTTCTAGTACTTCCTGTTTCTCAAAGTTTCTGGAAAGCAATATGAGGATCGAATTACGATTGCAGCTAATATAGGGATCAATTACATTTATTCAATTACAATACCTATTACGATGATACATGTACATGTAGAAATGCAAAGGGACACCCGATGTTTCCTATTGTTATGTATCACTTATTTCAGTTGTGATTTAAATTGTTTTAATGGTAATGTTTAACTTATTTTGCTTCAGACTTAAAGTTTAATTTGTTTTAATTTTTGTAGTTGAACTTAAGTTTCTTTGGTTTGTTTAAAAGTAATTGTAGTCATTTAATTTGTTCTCTTGACAGTTTTGGTTAACGCTGATTTTAAGTTGCTTGTGTAATTAAATTTTTCTTCCTTACTTTTGGTGGTTAATTATTTAAATTCTGTTTAGTTAATTTATTTTTCTTAACTTTGGTTGTTAATGTTAATCTCTTGATAAGTTGATCCTTAAGGTCAATCTTTTCCTTTTAAAGTTTGTTACACAAGTTGGTGTTTAAAGTTAATTTAAGTTTTTATTTTATGCCCCCTTTTCTGCTAAATTTTGGGATCCATATTTTCTGACTATGGTGGTCGTTTTGGTGTTGTGGAGAATATATAAAATTTTCATACTTGATTATTATATTTAACTGAAGTTTTTATTATTTCTTACTATGGTGGTCGTGTTTGGTGTCTGAATAAACCCAAGAAAATTATCTGTGAAATTATTATATTTTCATTTAAGTATCTATCAGTATTGAAGTTAAATTGTTGTAAAATCAATTTTTTTTCACGTATCCCTTCAAAACTTACAAATTCAGTCCGTTGCCCTTCCAAATTATTTATCACTTTGTTTTCGATTTCTTCGCCCGTTAGACGGTCGTCTGTGAAACCTCTGTCATCGTTAGTTACTTTTGCACCCTGCGGAGAGGCTAGTTTTTTACATTACTAACTCTACCGTAGGGTCTGGTTGGCGCGATGTTTTGCTTACTTGCAGGTTATGCATATGTTGGATTGGGACCC
>KK115703.1:34409-63947 GCA_000611955.2 Stegodyphus mimosarum
ATTTTTTTTCTCCTTTCTAGAAATGAAGGAAAAGATATCTTCAATGTATTACACCCTGTAATCTTCACTGTTGGAACGAAAAATAGTCCTGCTCGGCGATGTTGGCCGAGGAGTGTTATCATCAGAATCTTCAATGTTAAATTCCCTGTTTGAACTGGTATGATAATTTTGATAAATTCTGTTTACACATCACCGCCACCTATGTAACTATTTGTATTTAATTCAAAGTATCTTAAATAAATGCTATATTTAATTTTAACTTTCTTGTAATGTTTTCACTTTTAATTTAGAACACTGGACCAGCCCTTATGTTTCACAACGCATTTTATTTAATTACTCTGTTGGAGTACCTTGTAACTATTTACGATTGCATTGAACACTATTTTTACCATATTTATATTGAGTTATCATGTGTGTCACAAACTTCACCTATTCATGTAATTTAGAATGATTATCCAAATTTTGATATCTTATGGTATTGAACTTAAAACATAAACACTTAATAATTAAAGCTCCAACACTATGAGTAAATGGATATAGTCCAATTGCACTTCCATTATTTATAAAAATTCAGGACGTATGAGTTACATAATATAGAATTAAAAATATGTAATTAAAGAGATTACAAGAAATGTTCACAGTCGGTGCCATTGCACTTTCATACTTTGGATACATATCCAGCAGTTTTATAATACTTAGAATATTTAATACTAATGTTGCTTACACTAAAGTTTTGTGAAAAATTATTTATTATATAATAATGAATAATATAATAAACTGACAATAATTAATAATAAATGAAATAGTGTTCTATGAACAAATCCTAGCGAAACCATAACAATTCGTAATAACTAAATATTGTAAATAAAATAATAAGATGTTTTGCAAATACATTATACATACTTTGTGTTCGAAATACACAAATAATACATTATAAGTAATTTTCATAGTAAATTTTAAATAACTTGTAACAGAATTACACAAGTAAAAATAATAAATAATAAAGGCCTAAGGCCTATTAGAGATATAATTGAAATGTTTTAGATAGTAGTTTTAGGTATTAAAGTTCTTGAATAAAAGATGGCAATGAACTTGACGATATGATTGATTAGATAATTATAAGTCAGTTTTTGGAAAACTGCTTAAATAATAAAGTTTCTTAAATAATAAGGTTCTTATACAATAAAGTTCTTCAATAATAAAATTATTGCATAAAAAGATTTCCTGAGGAACTTGAAGGTATGATCAGCTTATGAGTGTATAGCTTGCATGCATCAGTTTTTAGAAAATTCTTGAATATGTGAGAATCTTGATAGAATTAAAGTGGTTAATTATTAACAGGGATTCTGATGCGTGATGCACTTGTAAGGGAGCATGCTATACAGAGTGATAAAGGGATGCAGCGGCAGGACTAACATTACGGTAATAGAGGTACCGGATCAAAATGTTGCCAAATGGTTGTCAAATTTGGCGACTTTGAGCCATTTCTTGCCAAATTTAACGACAAAATAAGTCGCGAAAACCGTTGTCAGCTTGGCGATATCTCGCCAAATTACAGCGATACATTTACTCAATGTTAAATGGACTCACCCCCTGTATTCTTACTTTTCTGGCATAGCTTCTCTCTTAAGATTTTTCATGTTATATTACGCAGAAAAATACAAACATTTCACAAATGACGGTACTAAAATAATCCATCTATATACAAAATTCGTAACAGTACTATAAGATATTTTTGATGCTAAAGCGAATCCAATTAGTATGTTTTACATAAGATTTACAGTAAATAGACTGAGAATTAACATTTGGACATGTTATTTGGCTGACATATATCTTGACCAAGTGCATATGTGTCATGTATTATTTTACATATTTTTGCAACAGTTGGTTTATATTTGACTTCAAGACTTTAGTAAGCAAATCTGTTATTTGTTGGATATAGAAGATGGCAAGCAATACCAGCCCTAGGAGCTTGTTCATTTGATTATGTTACTGGAAGATTTCCCAAGCTATGGGGAAAAACTCACTATTAGTCCTTTTTTACAATAACTTTCCTGCATGTTTAAAAAGTCAAAATTGTGGAGAGTTGCATGTCGGATCTCTTGGGATGCTGCTGCTTTAGCTTTTTGAAGAGTAATTTGTACACATTAGATTGTATCTCTTTGATTCAAACTTGTAACATTAGTTCATGTAAACTGGCTGTTTAAGTTTGAATGTTGATATATTGTGCTGCGTTTGATTCGTTCAATGACTTATTCTTATGTTGGTCAAGAGATGTCGTATGCTCGGTGGGGGCATGATATTCTATTTTTGGTGCCGTGATTAAAGCCGGCACAGTTAGTACAAATTATTGCTTTAGATTGACATTTTTGAGGTAATGATTGCCTGATCAGAAGGCACAGTCCATTCTGTGTCGACATCCCTGGCGAACGTGTGCAAATTCATGGCAGCTGTGAAGCACCATTTGCACTTCCAAGCAGGTTAGTCAAAATTCTTACCGGATTCAAAAACACGGTTCAATAACAGCACTTTAGTACGTGAATAAATCAGCACACGAAGTAAAACTATTTACATATTTATTTACAAGATTAACTATTTTAGAATTACTCTCAGAACGAGAGTTCAGTATCATTATTACCGACTCAGTCGGTTCTTGTAACAGTTCTACAGATCAGAGTGCAACAGGGTTGCCACAAAAATATGCAAAATGAAACATTTACTTCAGCGCTGCCTAACGGCCAAATCGGCAATCACAACACACTGCCCCCGGATGAACAATCACTATTGTTCATCATCATTAAAAGAAAATAATTAATTCAAAATATAATAAACTAAATTAATACTTAGGTATTAAACACTTTCAAAGTAGGCAAGCATTTCAAATTCTTGGACAAAAATAAAATACGAAATTATACTTACATACAGTAGACAAGCAATATTCAAATTCTAAATACAATCTAAAGTTGGGATCTATAATAATAAAAATAATAAATGAATTATATGAATAAATGAAAATTAATGCAAATAATTTTATGACTGTCTATTCAAATATTAGTCTATTAAGTCCAGTTCAAATTTATATAGTAACTGAATGGGTCTCTTTATAATTCCTGTTGGTGTTTGAAGCACACAGGATCTAACTTTTGAATCACGTCCTAAACACAGCTCTTTAATACATCCGTACTTCCAAAGATGCTTTGGTAACTTTTCGTCATGGATCAGCACTATGTCACCCACTTTAAATGATGAGGACTCTGTTGGAGTGACTCGATACGCAGAGCGAAGTTCTAACAGATATTCTTTTCTCCAGCGTTTCCAAAAATGGTTAATGGCTTGTTGTCGGTATTTCAATTTTTTGGTAAGCATTCTTCTGTTGGATTCAGATCCAGTGATTATAGGCAATCCATGAGGCAATGATGTTAGTCGTTTTCCTACTAAAAAATGGGCTGGAGTTAAAGGCTCTGGTTCGGAAGGCTGTTCGTAGATATAACACAATGGTCGAGAGTTGATAACTGCCTCAATTTCAGTCAACGTCGTTTCCATTTCTTCAAACGTAAGACAAGTCCTACCAAGGATCTTTTTCAGTGGAGTTTTCACGGTGCGAACCATCCTTTCCCAAAAACCGCCCCACCATGAGGCTCTAGGCACAATAAATTTCCATGTTATTTTATTTCTTGAGAAATAATCTAGAACTCTTTCCTTTGAAATGTTCTTCCAAATTTCTTTTAGTACTGAATCAGCTTTGATAAATGTTTTTGCGTTATCACTGTAAACTATTTTACAAAGTCCTCTTCGTGCAACGAACCTTCGAAGAGCTAGAATAAAGGTGTCAGTGTTCAAATTTGTTACCAATTCTAGATGTACGGCCCTAATTACCGCGCAAGTAAATACTAAAATATAAGCCTTTTCTGGACCAGATGAAGTTTTGATATAAATCGGTCCAGCAAAATCTAAGCCAGTTGTTTCAAATGGCGGAGTTTCAATAATCCTATCCTTAGGTAATGGTGCTACTACTTCCTTACCTGGAGTAGCATTAAATCTTTTACAAATTAAACAAGTTTTCAGAACCGATTTCACGCATCTTCTTCCTTTGATGATAAAATATTTCTCTCGAAGATGTGATAATGTCGTAGCTATTCCAAAATGATATAACCTCTCATGGGTATCCATAATCAACAGCTTGACAAATTTAGATTTGTCAGGAAGTATCCATGGGTGTTTTTCTCGTTCTTGGAATTCAGAGAATTGTAGTCTACCTTTCAGCACAAGCAATCCACTTTCATCTAATTCGGGATTAAGGTTATATAAATTTGATTCCTTACTAATAGATTTTCCACATTTTAGTTGGTTTATTTCAACGTTAAATGCCGTTTCTTGAGTACATTTAATCCAATACATTTCTGCATTATCCAGTTCTGAAGCTGTCAATGGACCGCAGACCTTAGAGTTTCTTTTATTTGAATTATGCATAAAGCGCATTATCCATGCCGTGATACGGTAAAGTCTTTTGAGACTGCTAAACTTCTCAACGTCTAAAATTGTTCCCGGTGTTATGGTACAACATAATTGAGTAATTTGAGGTTTCAACTTTCTTTCAATTAGCGCGTCTTCGCTTAATTCAGTCACTAATTCTGACGGCCATGAATGTTCGTGAAGTGATAACCAAACTGGACCTTGCCACCAGACGTTATTTCCTATAAGTGTTATCAGCTTTTCACCTCGCGTCACTAAATCAGCTGGATTTTCTTTTCCGCTACAATAGTTCCAGTTTTCAGGATCCGTAAGGGATTGAATTTCTCTTACTCTGTTGGAAACAAAGGGCTTCCAATTCGTAGCAGATCCTTTTATCCAATGAAGCGTTATTGTTGAATCTGTCCAAAACTTTATTTTCGCATTTTTAAAGTCTAGTGCCATCTTTAAAGTCTTAGACATCTTCGCGGCAATTACGGCTCCCATTAATTCTAATCGCGGAAGCGTTATTCGTTTCACAGGAGAGACTCTACTTTTTGCCCAGATGAAACTTGTTTTAATTTCATTATCTTTGGTGAAGTACCTAAAATAGGCTACTGCACCAAATGCCTTAGGACTAGCATCACAGAAAATGTGGATTTGTACTTGATCTTTTACCAAATTCTTTACTTGTTGGAAATACTTCCTAGGTATCTCCAATCTCTTAAGATGTTCTGTTTCAGAGCACCAACCCTTCCATTCATTTTCCAAATCTATGGGTAAATCATCATCCCAAGCCAAACCTCTTTTCCAAATTTCTTGCAATAAGATTTTAATTCGTATGGTGAATGGAGATATAAACCCTACGGGATCATATACCTTTAACATAGTCTTTAAAACACAACGCTTTGTAGATTTGATACTTTCTAGGTTATCTATAAGAGACTGAGCATCCAGTTGAAAGGTATCAGAATCGGTATTCCATAATATTCCTAAAACTTTTAAATGGAGATCAGAATTTTCTTGTTCACTGCATAACATATTTTCTTTCCACATTTCCCTTAGTTTCCTAGAATTAGAATTAAATTTCCGTAAATGCATCCCAGCATCTTTAAACATTTTAGCGGCAGTAGAAGATAAATAGTACTCCTCTTCATCAGAATTTGAACCGGAAATTAAATCATCAACATACAGGCATGTGCCTAACATTTCATAAAATTTATAATGTTCTTTATTATACTTCTGAGTATGGCATTTAATAGTAGCAGCTAAAATGAAGGGGCTACAGGTAACACCGAATGGTACACGCGTAAATCTTAGAATTTTGAATAAGTCAACTGCCTTATCATCAAACCACAAAAATTTTAAATAATTTCGATCTTCTGGCGTTAAGCCAATTTGGAGAAAAGCCTTCTCTAGATCCGCGCAGAATGCCACTTCATGTTTTCGGAAATTGATGATAATATCTAAAATGTTTGGGTTTAAATTGGGCCCTGGCCATAAACAATCATTTAAAGATTTAAACTGATTTTCTTTTGAAGAAGCATCAAAGACCATCCTCACTTTAGTGGTGGATTTGTCGTCCCTCGTAACGGGTCTATGCGGCATGAAATAACCGTTCTCAATGTCAGTATCTGAACATTCTTCAACTACGTTATTTCCCTTTTGTTCAGTAACAATGTCTTTGTATTGTTGGAGAAGATCGTCATTTTTCGCGAGCTTACGATTTAATTCAAAGAAACGATTCTTCGCTATTTTGAAATTAGTTCCTAATCCTTCTTTACTGTCCTTCCACAATAATTTCGCTTCATATCTGTTATTAACGAATTTTAAATCGTTTTCAAATTTATTAATGATTTCTTTATCTATTTTTAAAAATTCATCGTCACTAATACCAATTGCTTCAAGGTACCATAATTTCTTTAAATCTTCCTGTTCGGCATTTTCAACAGATAACTTGAAAACGGATGCGTCTTTATTTTTTCCCTTTTCGTCATTATATATAGAACCAAAAAGCGACCATCCAAATAAGCTTTCACACACAAATAGCGATTTTGTTATTTTTTCTGCTGTTCCAGGAATGTTTATTTGCCATAAATAATCGGCGCCTATCAATAACTGCACTCGAAAGCCGCATAACGTATTCCAATTAGACAACTCGTATTTCTTTAATTTGCTTTGGACATCTGTGTTTAGTCTAGGCGGATAAATCATCGGGGTAGAAATCGTGTCTGTCACCAACGCCTCAATGCATATGTTTCGTTCGGGAATTTTCACATTCTGTAAGGTAACCTTGACCACGTCATAAATTTTTTGTTTTGCTTTAAGCGCGCCGAAAGCGTATACTAGCAACTTTTCCTTCCTTACTACTGGGGGTTTTAAGTATGATGTTAATTCTTTGGTAATAAATGTCCGTTGACTGCCACTGTCAAAAAGACACAAAGCAAATTTTGACTTTAAATCGGATGATATTTTCACGCAACATGTTTGCAATACAACTTCATTAAATAAATCTGAGTTTTTAATCTCACATTGAGAAACGGAAGTTACTATGGTATCACTTTCATTTTTAGGAACATCAGGGGGCTTTTCATTTGATTTCATGCATATCGAAACATGATGAAACTTACTACCGCATATTTTGCAAGGCTCATTTAGAAGTTTACACTTCGCAGCAATATGGAATTTCCTAAAGCACACAAAACACCTACCATAGTTCTTTAGCTTTTTACGCTTCTCAGGAACCGAAAGCGATTCACAGAAATTAGAATTATGTTCTGAACTGCTGCAAAAGAAACAGTTATTCTTAACACTAGTTGACAAAGCAGATGCTGTAGGAATATTACGTTTAAAATTTTGATGTCTATATTTTTCTGGTTTATCATGAGATATCCTTACGGAACTATTCAAATGCATTGTAACTTCACGCGATTCTATTTCTTCTTTAATAAAGGTGATTAGTTCATTGATATCCCAGTCCGAACTTTTGGCACGCCTTCTATTAAATTCTAAAGCAATATCTGGTGGAATCAACTTAAGTAAAATTGGGCATAATAAATGACCATAACTTCCAGATGCAACCCCTAAAGAGTTTAAATTACGAATCTGAATTTCACAATTGTCATAGAGTTCCCTCAAAGCTCTTAAGTTAGAAGAATTTTTTACTGGATTGAGATTTAAAAGCTTATTCATATGGGCGTTAATAACGACATCAGTTCTACCAAACCGTTCTTTCAAAAGGGCGATAGCAGAACTATAATTTTCGTTAGTTAACGAAAACCCAGATACAGCATTAGCTGCACTTCCACCAAGCAGTGATTTCAAATAGCAAAATTTATCAAGTGGTGTCAAATGCTCATTGCTATCTATAGCATTCGAAAATTGGCTCCAAAACTCAAGCCATAAGCAAGAATCACCATAATATTTTTCGATTGTAAGCTTTGGAAGCTTCATAAATTTAGGTCCAGTATTGTTACTAGGAACACTATTTTCACTACTTAAAATACGTGAATCATGAGAATTAATTTGAGGGTTAGAGTTCAAATTTTTATCTAAATACCGCGTAATTCTATTTTTCCATTCAATAATTTTTTCATTATAATCTTCAACAACTTCAATTTCGGATTCAATATCTTCAAGGGTTAAACCACTTTCGATTTTACAATTCAGTTGTTTAAGACCATCATACTTTTCAATTAATTGCTCTTTGAGAACACTTAACTGATCAATTTTTCGTTCATAAGTCATTTCCGACGTTTCAATTAAAATAACTTCAATTTTCGTTAACATTTTTGTAGTAGCGGTACGCAAAACTGCGCGTTTCCGCTTCAGTTTATCAAGACTATCCATTACGTTGATACTATATATCGAAATATATCAAAGTATAAATAAGCATGCGCTTACCTGATAAATTTTATATTCCGAACTTTTAAAGAGTCCTGTCGCGTCTAGCCAAAGAAATGAAGCACCATTTGCACTTCCAAGCAGGTTAGTGAAAATTCTTACCGGATTCAAAAACACGGTTCAATAACAGCACTTTAGTACGTGAATAAATCAGCACACGAAGTAAAACTATTTACATATTTATTTACAAGATTAACTATTTTAGAATTACTTTCAGAACGAGAGTTCAGTATCATTATTACCGATTCAGTCGGTTCTTGTAACAGTTCTACAGATCAGAGTGCAACAGGGTTGCCACAAAAATATGCAAAATGAAACATTTACTTCAGCGCTGCCTAACGGCCAAATCGGCAATCACAACAAGCTGTAACCGCGTCTTGTGTTGAAGAATTCTACGATTCTCTGTGAATG
Source organism: Stegodyphus mimosarum (assembly GCA_000611955.2). Taxonomy (NCBI): domain Eukaryota; kingdom Metazoa; phylum Arthropoda; class Arachnida; order Araneae; family Eresidae; genus Stegodyphus; species Stegodyphus mimosarum. The sequence goes on from KK115703.1 coordinate 43,173, forward strand.
CCAGTCCAGATAACGTTTTGGAGATGGCATAATTCTTTTAATAGCTCTCGGTTGTCATTTAACTCCATTACCTTTATTCTTTAGTCGACAGAGTGCTTTTGAAGATTATTTGGAGTGATAGAACTTAGGGCTTTTTTAATTTCTTCCTGTTCAACATTTGGTGATACGTCGTGGGTAGCAATGCAAGGGAATCTAGTTGCTGCTAATTTTGCATAAACGATTCTTGTCCTTTTTTGATATGAACACTTTTTGTTAGCTTCGTAAGGTGATTTGATGTACAATCGACAGAAAGACCTCCTTTCTAAATCTTTCCGATTGCTGTTGTTTTAACTCCCAGGGTAAGAAGAGCAAATTCTTTACTTAAGGAAACTTTTAGTTCGTTACTATTTCTTATAATATATTTTAGGTTAAATGAGCAGAGGGTATTTAATAGTGGATGAAATTATTTGTGCATATATTTGCATCTGTAGACTTTCGGTTGTTATTTTAGAATGATGTTGAAGTAATCTGATGATCCTCGTAAAGAAAAATGTGAAATATATTGCTGGCTCTTTGCCGGGATGTCGTACGGTCCACAGGGGACTCTATAACCTCCTGGATTTCATTGCGTAGTCACGGCAAGATAGATTCTTTTAAAATGGTGAATGGCAACAGAAAGAGCTTTAAATATAGTCTTGGAAAAACAGTAACTGACATAAAAACAATAGAAACTAACAACACTTAGATGTGTGGCCCCATCATTATATCAGGAATTTAACATCCTTCCCAAATTTAATTATTTCTCCATTTATTGTATATTCTGGTGTTTGCATTATTTACTATCTTGGTTTATTGAAGATGACTTCTCCTTCGATAAATTCAATTTTTGTTTTTGGCATAGTTTACGAATAATCTCAAGGCTGACATTTTTTTTTTCTTTTTTCCATTTGTTTCAAATGCAGCTCATTCGTTAACGCTGTTTTTTTTTTTGTATCGCTGGGCCGTTCGTGTTGTATAATACTGATCAAAGCTAAATTCCAGAGATCAGTACTGAGACATAATCCTTGAGAGCAGCCGTATTTTTGTAATCTCTGCTTTCCTGTTGTAATGCAAGATGAGGCTTCTTCAACTTTGCCTTCAAAGTGTCTTCTAAGATGCAGTAAGTCTTGTGGGAGCATTCACTCTCCTTGAGTTTCTCTTTAACTGCAGTCCACCACAGAGAAACGAATGCTATCGTTAAGCCCACGAAAAGTAGGGAAGAATATAGATTTGTTTTCTTTATTTTTCCTTATTTTTTCAATTGCGACGTTAGTAGTTTTGATTGTAAATTTATTTCTTAAGAAGACGTCTTGATGACTGCTGATAATATTGCTTCTGAAAAATGACGGCTTAATCTGCAATGATGCCACAAACAACGCAATAAACAATGACGCCTTAACCTGCAAGAAATTTCTGTTGCTCACAATTTTGAATGCAAACAGACAGCTAGATATTAATATTCGACAGCTAAATATTAAAATTTTTGGTCTGGCATTTGTTCAACTAATTGTAATATATGAAACTAGTAAGTAACTAATTTAAATTAAAAAGAATTATACGAAATCTTCCCAAGAAGGACAAAACTTGAAAATGAATAATGACAAACTATTCTTTTTCTTTTATTTATGAGATTTTCTATGATACAAAAGTGACAAAATAATATTTGACTGTAAGTCTCAGTATCTTTTTTTTTACAAATTTCAGCTGCGCAACCTCATGACGTTTCGATTTTCATGACTTTAGTAATCTTGGGGAAGGTATCGTCACAAACTAGAGATACTTATCGGCAGTCTGATTCTTTTCTTAGACTTTTCAACTTTAAAAAAATCTGTTCTCATGTAAATATACTAAACAACAAAGAGAGTATTCTTATTGCAAAAATTAGTAACTTAAGATATTTATCTTTTGACAAGTACTAGTAAAGGTTCATCAAATTTGTATCTTAATATCTTTGAACAAGTTATATATCACAGGGTAAATTAATTAGCTCTATTTGTAGATTTTCTGAAGAGTTACGTTCGTTTTTGATAATAAATATTACGTAAACTTGGACTCCACACCATTAAATTCTTAAAATTTTTCTTCACATTCTTGTCATAATAAAGCCAATTAATTCATTGGAAATGTATTGGTAGGCACCAAAAAATTACTTCGAGAGCCGCATGCGGCCAATGGGCAGAGAGTTTGAACTCGACACTCTTTAACTAGGAAACAATTTAGGTGATTAAAATAAATTTGTGTTGTTCACATTTCTAGTTTTAAACAGGCGAAGTCAAAGAACATGCAACATAGTGACGTCAGACTACTTCCAGTTAACCCTCCTGCCAGGGTCGCCTCGGCCAGGAGTCACACAAAGGAATGAGCTAACCCTCCTATTTAACATTGGTTGGAAAGAGTCTACATTATTTATGTATTAATCTTCCATTCTACTGAAGTTAAACCTCTATTTAACTGTTAACAAAGTCTTCAGGAATGCATACCAGGTACCTTCAGGTACTTTCAGGAATGCACATGTGCTAGCTTTGCTTCAACGGGCACCTGTGATCTCTGATGTATGTTTTGAAATTTGGAAGATTTTCAGGAAGAATGTTGTAAGGTTTATCCTAATTTTATTAACAGTTATTTTAAGTTATGCAACTGTCCTATCTATTCTAATTTCAGCTTACAATCGTCCTGCCAGAATGTAATTTCAGAAACGCAGTTAATGCAAATGAGTAAGAGTACCATTGAAGTCGATGCTTCATAGACTTCTACAGAGAGTCTGAACTCCTGACAAGCGCGCGTTTGCCTTTTGGCTACGTTCTCTCTGAGCTATTACGCTCGGGCATACTTTAGGCCCTTGCTTGGCTTCGCCGATTAAATTAATATTTAGGGCCCAACTACTTAGAATTCTGATAGCTTCGGCTATACCTTTCAAGTAGCTTCAATTAAGCTTAGTTTAGTTTAAATTCATAGTTATTTAAGTTCAAGCCCAAGTGAAGAACTTGTATACACTCCAAGTAGGAGTTGATTGAATTTATTCTGAAAAATAAAGGGTAGTTAACCCTTCTTAAGACTTACGTGTTTATTCACACACTTAAACGATTATTCACTTGTTCTAAATTAAAACATTGGAATTAAATAAGTAAAACCCACAACGTATTCGAGTCCCTGGTCTGATTTCACAGTTAATTGGTTTGCTATCGTTCTTAAATACAATTATACTTATCATAAACAAAAATTGAAAATTATTATCTCTCTTATTTATTGTATTTCCTGAACAAATAGATTTCGTTTGGCTTAGTTGATTACAGGAAAACGCATGAGGGGTATTTGCGTAAGAGGAAACATGCTTTCGGGAGGAATTAACAAATAGTAGCTCTTATCCAAGTTACACGTTGGGAAATGCCTAAAACCAGCATTCTAACTTCGGTCGAACCATCGGCTGACTAAACCACACCTCTACCGGTGAGCTCCCTGTACAAGTAGCAAAAATTAGATTTACAGTTTCGATTGGAATGTTTTGGAAGAGATAATACTTATGCTATTACTTCAAAATAAGCAAAACGTTCTGTACACGATTTGAAAATGTTGCTATGAAGTACTTATTTTATTCCGGTTTTAATATTATTTCATAAATTCACAACTTTCTTATCCTTTATTTCAACGGAACAATGTCTTCAAATTGCAAAGTATTACAGGCAGTTATGTAGCGTCGTTTTTGCTATATTAATTAGTGGAAGTATTTAAGTGTGGGCATACACGCGCAAAGGTACACCTAAGGTTAGCTCAAACATTCTGCTTAATTTGCTTTTCGTATAACGCCTGTGACAATTGTACTTCTAAAAATTTTAATTAAATTCAGTCCGCTTAAACACAGCTTATGTAAAGCAGATACTGGTTTGGTCATTTTCAGTGGCACCATATTTGCGCTCTATATCCATTTTGTAAGTAGTATAGTAGACTGTGTACTACATCGACCAATATGAATCGTCTTTTTAGAGTAAAATAATCTTAAGTACTTGAGTTCTGGCCTAGTTTTTTAATGATTAAACTTTCGCAAATTTTGTTTAACTGTTCCTTTTAAGTAACTGATTTTGGGGACAGTATGTATCTTTCGCATCTTATGACTTTATGTTTTATATCATATTTTCGTTTTTTAAAAATCGATAATCTTGGCGATCTTCAAAATTTTCAAAACTACATTTGGATTGTCGCGGATATTGTGCTGTATCATCATACCTCGTTATCTTTTAGAATCTTCAACTCTCCATTTATAACTACAGCAACCAAAAATGTCTAGATGAAAAAATCCATATACGCAATACCAGACAAACGGAAATTTCAAATTTGGCGTTTTTCTGACGATAAACCATTTTTAATATGACTTGCACGGTTGCAGATGACTCTGGTCGTCTGCAGAGGCATTAGTCTTAGGGAATTGATCAACACTAGACAGTTCACTATATTTGATATTTATAACAAAAAACTGGAATATTTCAGTATAAAAGCAAATTATCTAGTGCAGCAAAGTTTTGTAGAAATATTGTTTATTCTGTTTTTCAATTATTTTTTTTTTCGTTTTTTAGATTTTTACTTGTTAATAATCTTAACTTCTGAAATTATACCTATAAAAAGAGGAAGAAAGACCCGCAAGTTTCTTGAAATTTCATTTTAAGAAAAGGGAAACTCATTATGAGGATAGAATTATTTTTAGGAATTATATATAAGAAGAATATGTTTATGAAGCTCTACTTATGTTAAAAAATCCGTTTGAGCGTGTAATATGTTTTGATTTCCAGTCGAAAACATTTTTAAACTTGATTGTAATTTACATTTTATTTCCATAGCTGAAATTATTTCTTCTATAAATATCATGATATAATAAAAATATTACGGTGACTAATAAATCTAAACGTAAGAAACTGACAGTTTTAAAACATGATTTTTCGTTCATAAATTAACATGTAATAGGCATATGTACACTGCGAGGAAAAAAAAGGGGGAGAGTTCTATATCTCCCGTTCTACTAAGTCCATTGACGAAATTCAGATTGCGTTTCTCATGTCTCGAAAGCGCGACTTAGGATATATATTAGATTTATATATAGCATTGTTCTAACATAGGTATTTTGACACAAAATGGGTCTTTTTTCTGAAATAACATACGAATTTTTGTTTGAAGACGAGCAAAGGAAGATCCGTTTTATGCGAAATTACGTTCACGTTTTATACGGCTTTAAATTAGTTAAAACAACGAGTTAGCTATGTTTTTTAAAAATTATAAATACATTCTTTTTTTAATTACGGCAATATTTCAATTGAGCCTTCAGCAATATTTTCATCGTCGTTTTCGAACTGTATTTTAAAAATCCCTCGTATTTGATTTATTATTCCCATCACCATTTTTGTATTCGGCCTCAAACTGAATTTTATTGAATTTTAAATCGTGCAGTCTTTCCACAGAACTCTACATTATATTTCTTTTCCCGGCACTGTATCGAAATCCAACAGTTTTTTTTTTGTTTATATCAAAGCAAGCCATTTTACATCTCATTTTCACAATCATTGCATAGAAACCGTTTCTGAAAATTCTTGCGTTCTTCACATTAATGTAATCAACAACAACTGGCTCAATAACATGTGACAGATTGATGTGGTGTTCAAAGAGAGCTCCCTGGTAAATAATACAATACATTACCACTTATTTAACATCTTCAGTAACCTTACAATTTATCCAAACAATCACATAAAAACCTGCGCGTACGGCTTCCGCGATTTCCACGGGATGCAAAATCCGTCTGGTTATACGGGTCACATGAAAATAGCGTGCGTGAGTTTATTTCTCTTATTTTCTATATGGATCCCGCTCTTCTCCGTGTAGGCTAAGAATATTATAATATTCATATTTCTCGTCTCGTTTTGCACCTAAATGGCACTACAAATTTATATCATTGTACGGGAGTACTATTGCTTCTTTCATTCTTGGCGGGAACTGTCTTTATCATTTTCGGAACTAGAATTTCAGGTTTGTAAGTAATATTATTAGCTATACAAATTAGTTAGCATGTAGTTCAATTTATACTTTTGCAATTCACTAAAGTTCACAACTTCTAATATATTTAAATACATCGTAAAAACGTCCATGTGGTATATTTTACTACACACGAGAATTTACGTTTTGAATAATGTGTGTATATACTCGATTTTATATTTCCAAAAATAATCAACCGTTAATTATCAATGTCTTTTTACCGTCGTTAAACTTTTAAAATTTTAAATACGTATACAAATTTTCGACGAATTACAATATTCGTATGCAGTATATTGTATTGTATTTTAAGTTCATAATTCTTGTATCAAATTCTTTAAAAGGTTTGAATAATTCATATTCATTATGAATATTTGCTTATAATTAGATGACCTCTATGTCATTAAAAAAACAAGCAGAACATAAAAAATAAAATTAAAAGATGAAAAAAGAGTTTTTAATGAAAACTGAACGGAGAAATACTTTTTATTGGGGAGAATAGTAAAGCACTTTGCGTAATTTGTAGGAACTTTGTGCCAGTTTTTAAAGACTACAATATGAAACAACATTATAGTCAAACGCATGCCGCAAAATATGATGTATGTCTCGACATTTGCCGTAAAGTAACAGAACTAAAAAAAGGGCTATCCTCTGAACAAATTTTTGTTAAAAAAGACGGCTACTCAAAATAATAACATTGCAAAAGCAAGTATGTCGTAGCAAAATTAATAGCGAAAAAATCAAAACCCTTTATTGATGGCGAATTTATAAAAGAATGCGCGGAAAGCGTTAGCAAACATAATTTGCCCTGAAAAAAAATTGGATTTTTCTAAAATCATTAAACTATAGCCACAAGAATTGTAGAGCTGGAGAATTCAGTTGAAAAGTCTTTAAGAAGCAAATACGCCAATTTAAAATTTTATTCGTTAGCCATGGACGAAGGCACTGATGGTTCTGATACGGCACAATTAGCAATCTTTATCCGAGAAATCGATGAACATTATAAATATCATGGAAGAAATGGTTGCTTTAATATTGTTAAAGGGCACAACCAAGTCTGTACATTTATTCGATGTATTCAAATAGACGATGAAAAGGTTTTAATTATTCATGAAAAATTTATCGGCTATCAGAATCGATGGAGGTTGTTGGTCATGGTTGCCATGGTTGTTAAAAATGAGAGACTCGTTAAAAGGGAATAATAATAATAATGATAATGCAGCCGTCGCTGCCGGCAATATTATCTTAATAGCATATCATTGTATTGTACATCAGGGCAATTTATGAGGAAAAATTTTAAAAATGGAAGATGTATTAAGTGTTGTTATAAAAACCATTAACTTTATAAGAGCAAAAAGTATTAACCATATACAATTTGAAGATTTTCTTAAGGTAAATGGGCATTGAATTTGCAGATGTTATATATTATACAGAAGTAAGATGGCTCAGTAAGGGGAAAATGTTCAAAAGATTTTATGCTTTAAGAACTGAAATAAAAATATTCATGGAAACGAAAGGGAAACCTGTGACTGAATTTCAAGGCGAAGACTGGGTTTTAGATTTAGTTTTTTAATAGACTTAACAGAAGATTTGAATGATTTAAATTTGAGACTTCAAGGAAACAATCAGGTGATTAATAACAAATCCAAACAACAAAAACAAAAACAGCGTTTGAAAGAAAGTTACAGTTTTGGAACAACCAAATAAAAGTAAACGATTTGATACATTTGAGTACCTTGGCTGCACATAAACTTGTCAGTTGCCCAAAATATGTAAAATATGCTGCATTAATATTTGATTTAATTCAAGAGTTTGTAAGAAGATATCAAGATTTTCGAAAAAATGAGGAGTATTTCACCATATTTTCTACCCCATTTTCTCTGGAAATAAGTAAATTACCTTCAAATCTTCAAATGGAATGCATTGAACTGCAAAGTAACATTCAGCTAAAAGAAAAATTTGAAAATGTTTCTTTACTGGAGTTTTACAAAGATTACCTACACTGCGATAAATATCTTAATTTTCACAATCATGCTTTATTAAACTTTTGCCAGTACCTATATTTGTGAATAATTATTTTCAAGAAAGAAGCATACAAAAAAACAAAAATATGACAAAGATCACTGACAAACATCTTAAAAATGCATTAAGAATTGCGACCTCGTCTATTGAATCCGTTATCGATTTTCTTGTTCAACAAAAGCTAATTCATCCATCTCATTAATTTGAATTTTTTCCATCTTTATGAAATATAAACTAAATGAAACGAAACTTTTAAAAATTAATAATAAATATGTGCCTATAAATATCTAATTCAAATTTAAAAAATAATAATAAAAAGAAGTTAATTTATTTCAATAAAACAACATAGAGATAAGTTTTATTTCAAAGTGTTAAAAAATATTATATGAGTGGCTCCGAAACTTTTTTCTTTGCAATGTGCCACTCAAACGGTCATAGTTTAGACACCCAGGAGTTAAAGGAACTAGATGACATATTTTATTTGAAAAAATAATCTGTTGCCATAAATTATTATTTCAAAACATTTGTTTTTTAAATTTCATCTATAAATCGTTTTAAAAATGTGCAAATACATTCTGCATGTAATATATATAGCTTGCATTTGAATTTATCTCGTATTGCATTAAACGTTCTTCCATTTACATTCTGAGAATTTTCTCACAGTGGTGGGAATGCACTTTGTCTGCTTCATATAAATTCAATTCATGCCATAAATTGTATTCATGCCCTTCTGAATATCTCTTATCCTTCCCTACGCTAAAAGGACCCTGGCCACATCCCTTTTAGCCAACTTCCTCACTGGCCATTGGGGATGCCTCGGGCAAAACTATTTATGCTATTGCTATTCTTCCTAGGTGACACTGTTCTTCAAAGAGCGGACAATAATAATAACAATACATATTACAGCCTGCTTCACCTCTCAATCAGAAAGGGTCACTACACAGGGTTCAAATCACTCTGGCCGTTGGGCTAGCAACCCAAGTAGAATTATCAATTTATCTTAAATTAATGAATGAATTACAATCGAAGTCTCCTATGTTGGGGACGCCAACTTACAATTATTATTTTAATAGGTTAGTAACGATTCAAACTAGTAAAGTTAGTAAAATGTAAAACTATTTACAATATTTACAAGGAAGGCCTACTGCCTTTGCATTCATCGAGTTTGATATAACAACTCGGTTTAGTTTAAGATTAGGTTATTTAAAGTTACAGATATCATGTTACTTTGTAAGGTTTTAGTTAAACTAACCAAGTTTATTTTAATTTAAATCTTTTCTATCTCCACCAACATGCTTCACCTCTCATTGAGAAAGGGTCACTACACAGGGTTCAAATCACTCTGGCCGTTGCGCTAGCAACCCAAGTAGAATTATTAATTTATCTTAAACTAATGAATGAATTGCAATCGAAGTCTCCTATGTTGGGGACGCCAACTTACAATTATGATTTTAATAGCTTAGTAACGATTCAAACTAGTAAAGTTAGTAAAATGTAAAACTATTTACAATATTTACATGGAAGGCCTACTGCCTTTGCATTCATGGAGTTTGTTATGACAACTCGGTTTAAAAAGTATTGTTATTATATTATTTAAAGTTACAGAGATCATGATGCTACGTGCGACCTTTTGTCCGTAGTAATCTATAACTAACTCTTTAAAGCCTTCGATGATGAGCGACTGGATGTGACTAGCTCGTAAAGAGTTCGTAGTCCTACGGTCCATGACGTAATGAAAGCGGACAAGAAACACAAATGCGCAGCATTATGAACATCTAGCAGTCGGACTTTAAATCGAACGTTGGACACTGCCGGAGACGTTATTTTCTCTGCTTGTGTTAAGCCTACTGTTTTTCGCTTCGTTTCGTGTAAAATATTTTAATTTTAATATTTAAATGCTACACCTGACACATACAAATTTTCAAATAAGCTTAAAAACAGAAAATATTCCTACACTGAACTGGTCGTTACTGCATTCCAAGGGAAGGGGTGGCCAGATGGACAGATAAGGATAAGGTCAAGGTCATGAGAAGAATTTTAAGGGGACAAAAACAGAGATTTTGACACTCCTGTATCTGTCAGACCAACGCGCCCGATAAATTAGTGAGCTCTTAAATTTTAATATTATTCACGGATTGTATGTAAAATTTGATGCTTGACTTAATTTTGACGTAATTTAATATACTAACGATTTTTAGACTAATGTAAAGTTCATGCATAATTTTAAGGTTTCCCGGGTTTTTTATTTTAAACTATTTCTTTGAATACTCATATAGGTATTTAGTGGAGTTAAAGCAGAATACATGTTTTATCCTGGAAATTACTAAATTATAATTTTCATGTAAATGTATTAGTCACTGACTTGGTTTTCCATATTTTTTACAGAAAGCTTTAAAAATGTTACAAAATATCTTCATTTCTTACTAACTTTATTTTTTTTTATTTCTTTCTTAGTTATAATTACATTTTTTTTTATTTTATTGTGAATTTTGGTTATATATGACATAGGACTTAAAAATAGACAGCATAAATAAGCCGTGTAAATATGTTGTCTTTTTTTATTGCTGCATACGCACATCTGTCTTCCACATTAATAAACTCTAATTAAAGTGGGTTTATATACTCGTTCCAATAAAGTTTCGTGCAGTCTTTATTTTCTCCACCGTTGGGCTTAGACGTACGCTTCCGTTCATAAAACATGCTTTGAAAGACATAAATCTTCATCTTCTGGCATTTTGAGTTTAAAATTAATCAATTTAATAAAACTTACGAAATATATTATTTTACACCATTCCCTGTATTTAGATTTAGGAAACTTTAATACTTATTATGGAAAATGAAATGGAAAACGCTTTATTCCTGCGAAACAGAAATTGGCTGAGAAAGAATTTAATTGTAATATTTGGAATTTTTGACATTACTTTCGGCTAACCCTCAGATTTCACCTAGAATTAATGAGAAAATTTCGAAGCTAATTTCTTTCTCTTTGATGTCATTAAGTGAAATTCTTTTTGATTTTCCATATTTAACCTTCTTTGATAAATAATTTGATATACATTTGATATGCCGAAAAGATTTTTACAGGAGTAGTTTCTGATCTAAATTCCAAAAATGCATTACTAATATCCTCATGCAGATTTATTACTTTAGAATAGTAATCTAATAATCACACAAAAATTTATCAAACGTTAGAAATATTTTTTTCGTTATTAATTTATGCAAAGAATGTTATGTGTTAGGTTATACTACGTGTTGACGCCTAAAAGTGAAGTTTTAGAAAGAAGGTGTGCAGAAAGAAAATTTCGCTGATCATTTACTAGATTAGTAATTCGTCTTTTAGGAAATGTACATATTTTATTCTTACCGATTTGTTTGCATCGTGAAAATTTATTAACATATGGTGTAAACGGAAAACTTCAGAAAAAAATAAGAAGGTTAGGGTTGCGCGTAATAATGATAGCAATTATTTCTTAATGAGGCATTTTTGAAATTTGAATTATTATTATCATTTTTTGAAGATGTTACTATGCTAATCACTGTTTTTGTGTGAGATATAAAACAAATTTTTTACTGTATTCTGTGCGACGTTCCATTTTTTTCTACTTAATAGATCGAAGATAGCGAAGGAAATTTAGATCCCTTGAAAATTATAGTCAGGCTGTAATAGTATATGTGTAAACAAAGAAAAGCAATCAAACATGTGCAAATGGTAATTACCGCATTTAAGTTTCCCTTTATGATTCCATCTTAACATATTTAACCTCATGAAACCCAACTGATATGATATTAAATGAATCTAAGCAAGCGTTCTATAATGTTCAACTTGTAAAATATAAGCTATGATTTTGACATATTTTTTTATTATGTTTTCTAGATATAAATCATTTTTAATGTTTACATAAAAAAGAAATCTCAAAAATTACTTGACGATTACTTGATACATAAATTTTACTTTTTTTTTCATTAGCATTTGTTTATTAACCCAAAGATGCGTTAGACCAGAAGGCTAATAGTCTCAAAACGGCAATATGCATTGAATCATTGAAAGCGTTGTATCACTTTTCAGACGGTTGCCAACAAATGTTATCGCCTTTCATTTTATTTAAAGAAATTAAATAATGAAGAATCTGCACGAACATATATATATATAGAGAGAGAGAGACTGTCTCTCGGAATTCTAAAGATATGCTACTTTTAAATATTTCTGGTCCAAAGACCTACAAGCCCAAATGCCCAAATGCATGTACGTGTGTATAAATGAGAAAGACGCCCTTTTGTACGTAATATAATATTTAAAAGCTTTCAGATCTTTTTTATTTTATGTTTTATTTAATTTTATGTTTATTTTTTTTATTTTATGATTTATTTTGAAAGGAAGAATATCTAACAGTTTTTATGCCTAGAAGACAAGTAATTAAGTCATTAAGATTCTTCATATTTAACAAATCATGTTTTCGGCTATAGAACAACACATGCATGTAATTTGTCATACGTGCTAGTCTATTTCAGTAAAAGCGTAACATTCTTTACTCCTTCGAAATCGATATAGATGTTGTATAAAAAGCAATGCAAAATAAACGTTGAGTTTTCCATTAATTTTAAATTAATTTCGAGGTAATATAAAAATATGAAATTCTACATCTTATTCAAGTTAGTTCAGTATGGAATGAAATGGGATTCTTCATTTTATTTAAGTACTGTTTGTCTAGAATCAGTTAATTTTTAACAGTCGCGGAATGTAGATATAATTTGTCGTTCGTTTTTCACTATTTTACTTTTAAAATAAATCATACGTATTTAAGTACTGTTTGTCTAGAATCAGTTAATTTTTAACAGTCACGGAATGTAGATATAATTTGTCGTTCGTTTTTCACTATTTTACTTTTAAAATAAATCATACGTACATATTTTTTAAAAATAAAAAGTTTCCACATAAATTTTAGACTTATGTTTAACATTTCTCACTGAATTGGAAAATTTTATTTGATAGCGTAGTGTTGAAAATACAGCGCCACCTGACAAACTAAATGCCAGTCACATCTTATTACACAATCTCCCCTTTAATGAGTTACTTTCAAGAACAAACCTGAAAAAGTATGAAATCTTTCATTATGAAAGCTCTAAGAAACTTTCGCAGTCATTTGTTAAAAGCTAAATTTATTCAAAATGTAGCTCCATAGCTGTGCACCTTCTTTTTTATTTTGGGTTTATGGTTATAACCTTCAATCGTAAATCCCCTTTTTCCCAAATTCTCATTCATTCGATGCTTTAAATTTTTTTTAATGTCTATGTCCATTTTTAACCATACGAACCCTTAATGGCAAGGTGTTCGTCATGCGTAAATTATAGGATATCTAATAAATTTATTTATTTAAATAATTTGATAGCCTTACTTTTTAACAATACTTTCGCTTCGATGGAATAGACGGTTTCAATTACTTCATCAAACAATTGTTAAAAAGTCACAATCCAAGCAAGAACTTGTATAATTTTAAAGGTATGTAAATTTATTGCTTAACTGGCAGATTAACACTTTAAACAACTTTTTAAATGTGTAAAAATCATCATTAAATATTTAAAATTCTAGCTAAATCCTTGCAGTTATAAAATAGAGTGAAATTTCAGATTTTGTTACTTTTATTACACAATGAAAATTTCTAACATGCTTTTAAAGCGAAGATTTTTTGTTATTGAAATCTAAAGGCTCTTCTCTTGGATTATCTTTCTTAGAATTATACCAAGCTTAACTATGCTACCAGGTTTTCCCAGTTGTGGCGACACTGATTCCTAGTTTTCTGAAAATAAAATTTTTACTTATTCACTTCCTATCTACATTCGTTCCACTTCTTAAGCAAGTGACATCAGCGTTGGGGAGAGCTTAACCTTGCTTGTGTATTAATCTTCCATTCTATTAAAACCAAACCACTATTTAACATTTAACAAAGCCCGGCTAGAACCTAATGTACCTTTAGAAATGCATGTCTTGCTTCCACGTGCACCTGTGATTTCTCATGTATGTTTTGAATTTTAGAAGATATTCAGGAAGGACATATTCATGATCTGCAAAACCGTTTACGGAAACAGAAGAAAAAAACGAAAATTATGAATGAACTGCTATTTTATTTAAATTGCAACGATAGTGTATCAAGATTGCACAACCTGGCATTGAAGCTTACAGAATTTGCGAGAGATAAAGTTAAATTAAAAAATTTTATTTTTTACACCAATTTGCATTTGTACACGTGTAAGGTTTTAGTTTAAACTAACAAAGTTTTATTTAATTTGCCTTTTTCTATCTGTTCTTATTTCAACTTCCCGTTAGAATAAGCGCCCGTTTCAGCTTTATGCTAATTTGAAATGGAGCCAAGTTTCTATTTAAACGGTAGGTAGGAACCTCTCAGGGTGAGAGAGCATTTAGCTTTAAACACCAACTTGTGTAAACAAAACTTTAAAAAGATTGACCTTAAGGATCAACTTATCAAGAGATTAACATTAACAACCAAAGTTAAGAAAAATAATAAACTAAACAGAATTTAAATAATATAATAAACTAAGAATTTAAATAATTAACCAACCAAAAGTAAAGAAGAAAAATTAATTACACAAGCAACTTAAAATCAGCGTTAACCAAAACTGTCAAGAGAACAAATTAAATGACTACAATTACTTTTAAACAAACCAAAGAACTTAAGTTCAACTACAAAAATTAAAACAAATTAAACTTTGAAGTCTGAAGCAAAATAAGTTAAACATTACCTTTAAAACAACTTAAATCACAACTGAAATAAGTAATACATAACACAAGTTTTGGCGGCCAGCTGCATTTCTCGTTCCCTTATCTTGCGGAGGCGAACATATGTTTTTCTCGTTCAAAGGCGAAGAGCCCTAGCGGCGGCGATTCTTGATAGAATTATGAGGTAAAAGTATTTATGATTTGTCTGATGAAGAGAACTTGTGATTTCTTTATTGAACCTACGGGTATCGCAATATCTCAATCGTTAATCGATTTACGATATAAACCCCCCTTGGCTTTTAGGTTAGTATTTATTGCTCTGTTTCTAGTTGTTAGAGAGGGTTACTTTTTATGTAGAACTGGTGAATTTTAATGTTATGGATTTTTTGAACCAATAGTAATTATAGAGGCGGTCGACATTTTGAGCATCGCGAGGTTTCAAAAATGGTCACACACAGAGGCGAAGGAGATTTTTTAGGATTTTTGTCAGATTTTCAAGGCTTTTTTGAGGTGAGAGAGAAAGTCCGGCGCTCCCCCCTCCTCGGCGCCGTCCGTGGTACGACTGCTCTTAAAAATTTTTCTATGCGAGAACCTGTGCGAGAACGAATCGGTCTCCCATCGTGCCGCCTTCGGGGAATTTCAGTTAAGATCTACGCTATGTTTCCATTCTCAAACGTTGGGATCTGTTTGCGTCGCTGGTGGGTTTTCCCTTGCGGAAATTGTGGACATTCGTGTTGTAGGACTTCCTATTATAGAGAATCTGCGAGGCTGACGACGTGATAATCGTTTTCTAATGATTGGCTGTACTGGATTTTTAAGAAAGGAGGTGAAGTGTTGGAAGGACTCGTCCGACTTGGTTTTTGACAGCGTATAAAATAGCTAACCGTGAGTGTCTCTATTCGACAACTATTTTGTTTCGTCCTAATATTGTTTCCGACGTATGCACGAAATGATCCGGCAGCTCCCCGAGTTCTACAGACTGGTTGCAGCTTCCAGAATAGTCGTGGCTGTCTGAATGATAATGGTTTTCTACTAACTGACTGAGTGGGATTCTGAAAAAGGAGGTGAAGTGTTGGAAGGAGTCGTCAGACTTGTTTATTTTGACCGCGAATTAACTACCCAACCATGAGTGCTTCTAAAGGTTAACAGACTATGGTTTCGAAGACTACTTGCAGTTAAGCATATTCTTTGTGTTTATAATTATTGAGGGGTTTTCTGCAATCCGTCACTTTCAAAATAAATCCGTCACTAAGAAGTCAAAACACCAGTTCAGTTAAAATTAATAAATCTGATCTTATAGTTACAAACAGTCTTTATATTCTCCTACGCCGGCAATAAACTACCCAGGTTCAAATGGAAGTTTAAACATGTTTTCCGAAAGGATTACATGGGTAACCTACATTAGACCACAAGATAAAAACACAAAAAAATCATACAATAATAGTTCCTTCCAACGGTGGAATACTTTTCATAAATCTAGCACAGTGCTCAGTCTAGAAGCTTCCTCCCCATTTCTTTCGATGTTCACCAATAACGATGACTGAAGGAAAAATACACTGGTGGGCAAAACTTAAGCAACAGCAGGGTTTTTTGCCATAACTGAAATCATCTCATAACTAAATCAACTGAGAAACATGAAATGCAGAAATGAAGGAGAGTATTATGTATGTAAAGGATGACGAAACCATCGGAGCTGAAGAAGGAATACAATGCATACGATATGGAATCAAACAAAAACAAGCTTTATTAAACGCATAGTATCGTGACTCATCATTGTCTATCCAAGAGGAAGAACTACAAGCAGATGTTCCTTAATATGGGATATGCCCTCCCCTCACTGCAATGGCTGCTTCGCACCGTCGCCGCATACTCAGAACCAGCTGGTGCAACATTTCTTGCGGTAGGAGTGCCCATTCCTCAATCAGTATCTGTTTGAGTTGTTGGGTGTTCTCCGGAGCATGTACGCGTGCTGCAATGCGTCTCCCCAAAGCCTCCCACACATATGCGATGGGATTTAAATCTGAGGAGTACGCTGGCCAATCTATTCGAGTGATATCTTCACTTTCCAGTAGCTCCTCAACAGCAAGAGTCCGATGTGGCCGTGCATTGTCATCCATAAAAATTAAGTCTGGGTCAATGGCACCTCGGAAGAGACGCACATGGGGAAGGAGTACCTCCTCACAATAGCGATCCCCGGTTACAGACCCTATGTCGAAAACGTGGAGCTCAGTTTGCCCGTTCAGCATAATACCTCCCCAGACAAAAACTCCAGGACCACCACTGCGGTGTCTTTTCATGATGTTGCTGGGATAAAACCGGGTCCAAATCTCTTCAAATCAAAACGCGTTGAGAATCGCTTCTGGAACTGAACCGACTCTCATCTGTAAAGAGGACACGACTCCATTGATCAGTTGTCCAGTTTTTGTGCTCTCTGCACCATTGTAAACGGTGGCGTCGGTGGCCAACTTTGAACGGAAGGCACCGTTCAGGACGGCGAGCGAATAGGCCACCTTTGTGAAGGCGTCTGGCCACAGTAAACAGCGACACTTGTCGCCCCGTTGCTGTACAGAGTTGCTGAGCAATGGCGCTTGATGACTGCTGTCATCCTCTTTTCGCCTGCAGGACGATATATCGGTCATCCCCTGCAGATGTCGTCCTCGGTCGGCCACCACCAACCTTTCTAACAGCTGTACCTGTGGTTTGGAAAGCTTTTCAAGCGCGCGAAACGACACTTTTATTGATTCCGATCTCTGCAGCTACACTGGTTACATTACGCCCCTCCTCTAGCTTTCCGATCCTTCTTCCACGAATGAAGTCGTCCAGCTGATTTCTTCTAGCCATATTTCACGAACTGACTCACTGGCACTTGCAGCGAATATGTTGAATTGCGTCTCCGTCCTTCCTTTTATTCTACTGTTGAACTGCGCGCGCCGACATCACGCGTTTTGTGTACGCTCATGTCGCCTCTGACATTTCGTTCCTTATATTTGTATACGCATGACGTTTCTACTCACTTCCGTGTTCATTGGACTTATCTCCAGACTTTCTTTTCCCAATTTCATGGCTATCTGCTAAATTTTTACATTGTTGCTTAAGTTTTGCACACCAGTGTACAAACGGGAGCAGCCTTCCTTTTCATTCCAAGTCCCTTGATAAGGATGAAGGCAGGAAAAATACAAATTGGGTTCTCAAGCCATCTTCTCCGTCCGTGAGAACGCAAAAACTGCCTATTGCTGTACAAGCTTTTCTACTAACTTAAAAGAACTTTCCCCCGATCAAAAGAAACGATTTAAACAACAGTATGATTCAAAATTTAAATCTCAAACGGTAACATTAAAATTTCACTATTCACTGTAAATTAATAAAATCATTAAGCACTGTAAAATAATACTTGAGAAATCTACACAACAATTCGACGGGATTATGAAGAGAAGGCGTTAAAACGCAATAGGAAGAATTAAAATAAAATTTACCTTTGAAGCATGCGTAATAGATTTACCATGGTCAAAATGCTGAGTAAGCGTATAGTAACCGGGCGGTACTAAACCAACTTTTCGTTGCATCCGACTGTTGGTTATAAACAGTGTTCACAGTAATAGGGTCTGAATGTAACGAGAAAGTACAAAGGACAGCTAGCTGATAATTAAGTACTGCACGAAGATGAGTCCAGTTTTAAAAGGGAAATTTATTCAGAATATAGATTTGATTGCATAAAATCGAAAAGAATTAAAGCAGTTTGACTTCCCTGGGCTGATTTCATAATTAATTAGTTTATTTTTATTCTTAAACACGATTAAGCTCATCATAAACAAATATGGCAAATTATTATCTCTTTTACTTTCTGTATTTTCTGAACAAATAGATTTCGTTTAGCTTATTTCACTACAGGAATGCGCATTAGGAGTATTTGCGTAAGAGGAAAGATGCTTTACGGAGGACTTCCTAAACAGTAGCTCCTATCCATGTCACACATGGGAAGAAAGCATCCATCAACCAGTAATTTCACCGGAATTTCAACCTGAGTCGAACTACTAGCCGTCTAAACTGTTCCTCTACCGGTGAGCTTTCTGTACAAGTAGGAGAAATTAGATTTCCAGTTTCGATCGGAATGCTTTTGAAAAGATAATATTTATGTTATATCCTCTAAATCAGCAAACCTTTGTGTAAAAGATTTGAACATTTTCCTATCAAGTACTTATTTTAAAAGTAGACTCCTGTTCAATATTGTTCCTGTAGATACCAGTTTTCTCTTAAAAATCAAAAATTTGATTTGAAATGTCTCAAGTGTGAGGAAATAATATGCAAAATAATTTACTCTATAATTTTCTTTAAACTACACCCCTAATTCAATTTTTTTTATAAATATGGATTTTGAATTTGGAAATATTTTATTCCGAAATTTAACATTATTTCCAAATTTCGTAAACGCTTAACTTTGCCCTGTCCTTTATTTCAACGGGACGATATCTTCAAATTGCAAAGCATTACAGGCAGTCATGTAGCCTCGTTTTTGCTACATTAATTAGTGGAAGTATTTAAGTGTGGAGATACACACACAAAGGTACACCTAGGGTTAACTCAAAAATTCTGTTTAATTTGTGTTTCGCATAACATCTGTGCCAATTGTACTTCTAAAAATTTTGATTAAATTCAGTCAGCTAAACACAGCTTATGTAAAGCAGATACTGGTTTGATCATTTTCAGTGGCACCATATATGCGCTCTACATAGTTCATAATTAGTACAATAGACTGTATACTAATACATTGCCCAGTATGATGCATCATTTTAAAATAAAATAATTTCAAGGATTTGTGTTATGGCCTAGTTAACTATCCCCAATTTGGTTTAACAATTTCTTTTAAATAGCTGATTTTTCGCTAAGAATGCATCATCTGCATCTTATCGCGTTATGCTTTTTGCATATATACGTTTTTCGAAAATCGGTAAACTTAGCAATTTTTAAAATTTTCAAAACTATATTTTGAAAATTTGGAAAGTCCAAATTTAATTAAATTAAGTTGTGCTGCAACAACAGACCACGTTATTTTTAAAACTTTTTAACTGCACATTTGTAACTACGCCGGCTAAAATGTCTAGATACAAAAATCCATGTGTTCAATTTCAAAAAACAGAACTTTCACGTTTAACGATTTTCTCATCAGCTCTGGATTGTTACAGAAAATGTAGAATGCATTCCCAACGGTGCACTCATCCAAGGTAGCTGTTCTTCGAAAAACTAGAAAGTTTCATAAAAATCACTGCACACTTGTGAAAATCAATTTCTAACTTGAAACATCTGTTATTTACAATCATAAGAGGGTGAAAACACTTACTCCGGGAAACTAAAATACACATTCCGTTTTCATCTCGATTATTGCTTAAGGAATCCCATAGAGGACGAAATCAATACTCCGCCATCTAGTGTAAATGCCAATGGATTGATTGCACATAAAGGTAACATTATCGCCCTTATCTCACTATTGTCAGTTCTATAGACTAGGTAACTCATTCAAAAGTACGCATGTACTTGTTTAATGTTGCTGTCGCCGATTGGAAGCTCAGCGTGCACGTGTTTCAAGTTGCATCCAATAGAATAAACGAGTAAGCCAGTTACAGGTTTTAGACCACATAGTTTCCTTGTCTGCTTTACAACCGTGCTTCAGTTAACCAAAGAAATCTAATGTTTGACTGATTATCAGCGAAAAGCGGAATAATTCGACCAAAGGTATGTATGTTTCTTCATACTTTATGTATTCTGAGATTTCAAAAATAAGTTTTTTGAGAAATGATTTGTATTTTAATTGAATCACCCTGTTTTTATTAAAATAAGAGGAAAAAATAAACATGCCTTGTTTACAGTTCGATTTGAATGTGTCAAATTTTTATTGTTTATGCGTACGGCAAAGTGTCTGTCATATAATTAGGAAAAATTGATGTGCATAGTGTAACTTAAGAATCACAGGGTTATGAGTTTTAATGTAAGGCCTTCCA
>KK115705.1:0-17561 GCA_000611955.2 Stegodyphus mimosarum
GTGTTTGGCGCAGTATAACCATTTCTGGTTTTGCGCCAAAAATCTCACCCACCACCACCACCGTAGTAGGATGTGAGAAAGCAAACTTTTTTGCCCAACTCTTAAAAGATAAGCTCATAACAGAAATTTATGTGCCAGGTGGAATCATTGGGAAACATCGAGGGAAATGTGCTGAACACCAGCTGATGAAAAAAAACTTTTCACTTTTCTGAAAACAAAGTGCGCAACTATCCATGACATATTATAGAAGAAGATTTCCATATCCAAAAGATCCATCTAGAAGGGCTAGCAACAGCTTTTGATCGAGCCTTCGATCAGTTAGAAAAAGACCCATCGCCAGAAAATTTTGACGGCTTTATCAAGTCGTGGGACAAGTCATAAAAAATCCGGATTCTTCAAATTGGGGTGAAATACCCGATAATCTACCTAATTATGATCCAGAAGCATGTTGGGCTGACGCTGAACCATGTCCAAAGGAACCAGAAGAGTGTTGATATGAACCAGATCCAAAGGAACCAAAAGCCAGTGAATGCTGGGATGCACCAGAAGCATGTCCAAAGGAACCACAAGAGTACTGGGATGAACCAGATCCGAAGGAACCAGAAGCCAGTGAATGCTGGGATGAACCAGAAGCATGTCCAAAGGAACCAGAAGAGTACTGGGATAAAACCCTAACGAATATAAATTTCAGTGAGTATTGGGATGAAACCCAAAAGGTTATCTCCAGTTTTAAGAATGGACTTGTATTGGGATGATCCACGAAAACAGAATCTAAATAATTTTGTTATGTCATTTTTATAAATGTATTTAATAATGTTTAATAAAAGAAATATAATTTGTAATAAAATTTTTTTTTATTATCATCAGAGGAAACCTTAAAACAGAATAAACAAAGTTTTAGATGCATGATTTCAAACAATATATGAAACACAGCACTTATCCATTTTTATGACAATATCCATTTTTTAAAATTTGACAAATATCTCAAGAGAAAATCTCAGTGAAAAATATCTTAGAGAAAACATATTTTCTTCTAAAAGTCCCAAAAGTTATTACAGAAGAGTGTTATAGAAAGCATATCTCCCACCTACCTAAACAGACAGAGAAAAAATGAAAATTCTCTCTTGTTTATACAAAGAAGGTAAATTCAGGCCTTCGGGGTCAGTCATCCATTTTTTAGGAAGTTGACGAGAACCGACTATGTAAAAATATTTCTCTAAATAGTTTCTATATCAATATTTTTTTAAAAAGCCAAAATATTTCCAAGATGGGCTGTTTATAAAGATAGGCAATTCCTTTCGACTGGAAAAACTTTTATCAAATCTAAAACATATATTAAAAAAAAACTTTTTCTTAATTTTTATAATGTCTTTGACATTATAAAAATTAACGTTTCCGTTTTTGGATTGCATTCTTGGGAATCTCTTATATACTGAAAAAAAAATACTTTTGTCTAAAAAAATGATGTCTTAATTCCCAATTTTAACCTATGGGAATAAAATTGGTGATAAAGACATCACTTTTTAGACAAAAAGTTTTTTTTTATTTTTTAAGTATATAAGAGATTCCCAAGAATGGAATCCAAAAAGGGAAACGTTAATTTTTATAATGTCAAATACATTATAAAAATTAACAAAAAGTTTTTTTATATGTGTTACAAATTTTCTTTCTACTGTTTGAAAAATTTTTCACATCCCGTTCGTTTTAAGAATGGACTCTACACCTATTTTATGGCACATTATAAAAACTAACGTTTCCCTTTTTTGGATTCCATTCTTGGAAGTCTATTATATACTTAAAAAAAACTTTTTGTCTAAAAAAATGATGTCTTACTTCGCAATGTTAACCTATGGAAATAAAATTGGTGATTAAGACATCATTTTTTAAACAAAAAGTTTTTTTTTCTTTATTCTTGGATGGAAGTCTATTATATACTTAAAAAAAACTTTTTGTCTAAAAAAATTATGTCTTACTTCCCAATGTTAACCTATGGAAATAAAATAGGTTTTTTTCAATCTTTACGTTAACCATCAAGATTAGCTTTCTAATCATCAAGATTAGCCCTTTTTAATTTTTTAAACGAAAAATATGGTCTTAATGATGTATGCATTTTTTAAAGGGATAAAAATAATCATTCCGCGAGTATAAAAGAGCGAGTTTTCTTCAGAGGACTACTTGAACTGAGCTGGTAACTCATTTCCGATTTTTATTAAGCTTTCAAAATATTATTCTCTTAAGCTTTTATAATATTATTCTATTAAGCTTTTAAAAACATTATGCCTTTTTAAGTATTATTCTATTAAGCTTTTTAAAAACATTATGACTCTTAATATGTTAGTCCATTTTTATTAAGCTTTTAAAATATTATTCTATTAAGCTTTTAAAATATTATTCTATTAAGCTTTTAAAATATTAATCCATAAGTTTTTAAAATATTAATCTATTAAGCTTTTAATCCATTTTTAGTAAACTTTTAAAAAAATAATCTATTTTGAGTAATGCTCTCTACCCTTTTCTTTTCCATTTAGATACTATTTTGTGGAAAAAGGCTGATAATTTTATCGTGCTGGATTTAGAAGGGTTCCAGTCCTACAACCACAAGAAGGGAGAATACATCCTGAAGGAATTGGGATATGCGACAAAAGATCGTTTGATGGTAGGATCTTTGATGTTTTGACCTCCTCACTCTTTCAATCAACTCAGCGCTAAAAACCAAAAAACTAACGCCTGGCTAACTCGAAATCGACACGGTCTTCGTTGGAATGACGGCCACATTCCCTACAATCATCTCTCTTCTATTCTTAAATCTTTAACCCATAATTTCTCCATTTACGCCGTAGGATATGAAAAAGCAAATTTTTTTGCCCAACTCTTAAAAGATAAGCCCATAACAGAAATTTATGTGCAAGGTGGTATCATTTGGAAACATCGAGGGAAATGTGCTAAACACCAGCAGATGAAAAAAACTTTTCATTGTGGTGAAAACAAAGTGCGCAACTATCGATGGCATATTATAGAAGAAGATTTCCATATCCAAAAGATCCATCTACAAGGGCCAGCAACAACGTTTGACCGAGCCTTCCATCAATTAGAAAAAGAGCCTTCCCCAGAAAATTTTGACGAATTTATCAAATCATGGGACAATCTACCGTCTATAAAAAATCCAGATTCTTCCAGTTCTTCAAATCGTAATTCTTCCAGTTGGGGTGAAATACCCGGCAATCTACCTAATTATGATCCAGAAGCATGTTGGGCTGAACCCCCAAAGGAACCAGAAGAGTGTTGGGATGAACCCTAAAGACTTCAGGGGGACCAAAAGGTTATCTCTAGTTTTAAGAATGGACTGAGCCAAAACAGAATCTAGAGAATTTTGTTATGTAATTTTTATGAATGTATTTAATAATGTTTAATAAAAGATATATAATTTGTAAAAAAAATTTGAATTTTTTTAAAATTATCATCAGAGGAAACCTTAAAACAGAATGAGCAAAGTTTTAGATCACACTTTATGATTTAAAACAATATATGAAACACAACACTTGTCCATTTTTTAAAGTTTGAAAATATATCTCTAGAGAAAAGCTAAGTGAAAAATATCTTAGAGAAAACATATATTTTTTTTTAGAAGTCCCAAAAGTTACTACAGAAAAGTGTTATAGAAAACAACTCTCCCATCTACCAGAAGAGAAAAATAGACTTTTGAAAATTCTCTCTTGTTTATACGAAGAATGTAAATTTAGGCCTTTGGGGTCAGTCATCCATTTTTACGGAGTTGACGAGAACCGACTATGTAAAAATATTTCTTTAGTTTCCATAACAATATATTTGTAAAAAGCCAAAATATTTCCAAGACTGACTGTTTATAAAGATAGGCAATTCCTTTTGACTGGAAAAACTTTTATCAAATCTGAAACACATATTAAAAAAAAACTTTTTGTTAATTTTTATAATGTCTTTGACATTATAAAATCTAACGTTTCCCTTTTTTGGATTCCATTCTTGGAAGTCTATTATAGACTTAAAAAAAACTTTTTGTCTAAAACAATGATGTCTTACTTCCCAATGTTAACCTATGGAAATAAAATAGGTGATTAAGACATCATTTTTTAGACAAAAAGTTTTTTTTTGATTGTTGGAAGAATTTAATCCAAAAAAGGGAAACGTTAAATTTTATAATGTCAAATACATTATAAAAATTAACAAAAAGTTCTTTTTTAATATGTGTTACAAATTTTCTTTCAGCTCTTTGAAAACATTTTCACAGCCCGTTCGTTTTAAGAATGGACACTATATAAATTCTCTTTATTGAGATCAAAAAAAAAAATCCTGCTTAGATTGTAACTTTTATGGCCTTTATAAAATTTTATACTCTTATAATTTATGATCCCAAGATTGGTTTAAAGAAGTAATAAAAAAAATGGGTCTAGAAGGAAAATAGTGTATTTGGGAAAAAGTTATTCCTTTTTACCCAATGCATCCGTTTTCTTCTAGACCCATTTTTTTGCCTCCTCCCAAATTTTCTTTTTCTTTTTATTTGGAAGGAGTTAAAAGTTGATCTTGCCATGGAAATTGCAAATGGGAGGATCTGTTTGAATCTCCACCTCCTTTTCTTCAGGTAAGTCGGTTTGGCACATTTTCATGGAGTACCGTTTCGGGTCCTTTACATTGTTCATGCTGGGATGAGGAGGTATGTAGTTCTCTCCCAGATTGGAGAGGGTCACGAAAGGGAATTTTTACCCTGGATAAAGAAGCTGGTATACAGGTTGATGAGGAACTACGCGGACAAGTGGCTGGGTGAGAACACTGTAGACCCAGGCAAGAGGAGATTGTTTTTTGGATTCTTATCCACCAGGTAAAGCATTTCTTCGCTGGATAAGATAAAACTTCCATTCTTTTTGCTGAAGCAATGGTCATCTTCAAAAAACACTGATAAAATATCCCATGTTTTTTTGCTGGAAGTCGGGATGAGTGGTAAAATAAGAGTCGCATTCCAGAACAGCCGTTTTTCCTCGATATAACATCGAACTGATACATATTCGTTATACAGAACGCGAATCATCTCTGAAAAGAGTATGAAGAAAATTTTCTTTTCTTTCGCCTTTTATATAAACGAAAAGATCACGTGACTATCAGGTGGAGCAGTGCAAACGGAATAACGAAACCTGACCTTGGTTCCCTTTTATAATCTTGGTTTCCTTTTATGATCTTCTTTCCCTTTTATGATCTTGGTAAAGGGACCACGTGACCTCTTTCTGAAGAGTATATAAACGGATCGCCAGCAGGCTCCTTTATTATAAGAAATCATGCTGCTCAAACTGGAATACAACTCTCTCTCTTATGTTCACGCATATGTGGATCTAGGATTCCTGTACTAGAATTCTAGAGATATCCTCAACCTCTTACCTACGAAAAGTTCTCGCACCTCTAGTATTTTGCAAGTCTTTTTCCCAGATCAGGACAAGTTTCTTCGACTTGGAGAATTGTACAATTATTCTAAAGAATGGGGTTCACCGTATCAGATTGTTCTCACATCAGATGAAGCCGCATACGTTGTCCAGAAAGTTTTTCATAACGAATTCTTATTTCCTTGGATGTGCCAGATGTTTATGGAGCCCCTTACAAAAGTCGTGGAGGAGGATGAAACATACATTGCCCTCAGAAACACTGTGGAAGATGAGGCAATTAGAAGAAAGTCTCCCATCTTCTTTCTCACTCAATTGGGGGTCCATCACCTGCCTGAAATCATCAGTTAACTGATGATGAATTCTCTCCCGAATAAGCAAAGAGAAAACCAGAAAAATGGAATTCCTTCCACGACCCATTTTTTTTGGGTCACTCTGAATTCCTTCCACGACCCATTTTTTGGGTTACTCTCTCATCCAATCTTGAATCCACAACCCACTTTTTTATATCCTTCCACGACCCATTTCTTGCGGAATCTTGGAAACCCTAATTCCTTCCACGATCCATTTTTTGGGGGGAATCTTGGAAACCCATTTTTGGGGGGTCCCTAATTTTTTTGCATCTCCTTTTGAACACGTGACCTCTTTCTAAAGAGTATATAAACGCGGCGAGCTCTTTTATTATATAAGAAAACCATTTTGCTTAGACTGGAGTACAACTCTACCCTTTTTGTGCACCCGTATGTGGATATGGGATTCCTATACTGGAATGCTAAAGATATTGTCAACCTGTTACCTACGAACAATAGTCATACGTCCAGTATTCTGCATGTTTTTCTCCCAGATCAGGATAAGTTTCTTCGGCTCGAAGAATTACATAATTATTCCAAACAGTGGGGTCCAGCTCATCAGATTATTCTCTCATCCGATGAAGCTGCGTATGTTGCCCAAAAAGCTCTTCACAACAAATTTTTCTTTCCCTGCGTGTGCCGAATTTTTACAGAACCTCTTACAAGAGTCGAGGAAGATGGTGTAACATACATAGTTATTAAAGACATTGTGGAAGATGAGATAATAGAAAGGCCCATCTTCTTTCTAACACAATTAGGGATCTATCACCCACCCCAAATCATCAAAGAGCAACAAGAATCAGATGATTCCGAGTAAATAAAAGAGAGTTATCCAATCTTGGAATCACACCATTTTTTGACGAGTCCAATACAAAGTTCTTGGTAACCCATTCATTTTGGGGGGACATATTTGAACAAAATATTTTTAAAGAGAACTGAGAGGTTGGTGAACAAACTATTTCCAAGATAAAATATGTTTAGAAACCAAAATATTTTCAAAACTGAACTGAATCCTTTTGACTGGAAAAAATATTTTATTAGATTTGAAATATATATTAAAAAAAAGACTCCCTTTTTGTTTTTTAATGAGGTCTAACATTTTTATTACTTTTTGTATAAGATGGAAAAATTAACAAAAACGTTTTTTATATAAATTATATTATACGTAATATATATTAAATCTTTCAGATCTTCTTTCAAAACGTTTCTTCTTTGTCATTATTTTGAAGTAATGTAACTTGAAAGCAGGGATTCGACAAGGCCTCCCCTAAAACGGTTCATCAAACGAAACTATCAAACACTTGTTGTTAAAACCCGATTCAAAACCAACCTATAAAATGTAACCTTGTTTGGGCTTTCCAAGAGATAAAGATTCGACAAGGATTTTCTGAAAACACCAAAAGAATTATTGAAAAGGAACTATTTATGTACGTGCTCAAAATGGGTCCCCAAAACAATTATGTTATCCAGAAGGAAATGAAACGGAAAGTTTCCAAAACTTTCATAACTCTTTAAGACCTTAACAACTCTTGAAGACCTGAATATGTTCTGTTGGAAACGTTGCGGTGATAAAGTAAGTTCTTTTATGTGTCTCAACTCTCTTGGAAACCTTGCGGGGTAAGTGAAAACAACAAAAGAATTATTGAAAAGGAACTATTTATATAGATGCCCAAAATGGGTCCCAAAAAGAATTATGTTATCCAGAAGGAAATGAAACGAAAAGTTTCCAAAATTTTCATAACTCTTTAAGACCTCAACAACTGTTTATATAGATCCATTCGAAAAAAAATCTTTTTGTCTAAAAAAATGATGTCTTACTATCCAATGTTTTACTATCCAAAGTTTTCCCATAGAAACATTCAATGATGAGACATCATTTTTTAGACAAAAAGTTTTTTTTTTCAAGGTCAAATATGGTTTCGAAAGGAATTAAACATCTATATAAACTCAGCTCTTGAAGACTGGAATGTGTTTTTTCTCTTGGAAACCTTGCGGTGATAAAGTAACTTCTTTTGCCTGTTTTTTTCTCAACTCTCTCGGAAACCTTGCGGTGATAACATAAGAGAGAGTTGAAAATTGTATTTCATGTG
Source organism: Stegodyphus mimosarum (assembly GCA_000611955.2). NCBI lineage: Eukaryota > Metazoa > Arthropoda > Arachnida > Araneae > Eresidae > Stegodyphus > Stegodyphus mimosarum. The sequence continues at coordinate 7,843 of KK115705.1, forward strand.
CGCTGATAACGTAATTTACTTTACCTGTTATTTGTCTCTTGGAAACCTTGCGGGGATAACGTAAGAGAGAGTTGAAAATTGTATTTTTATTACCTTGCGGTAATTTACTTCACCTGTTTTTATTTCCTTAACTCTCTTGGGGTGCAATTTTTTTATTTTGAATACCAAAAGAAAAGTTCCTTTGGATTAACAAAATTCTTTTACTTTTTACATATTATATATATTTAACTTATTTGGTATCTAAAAAATAAAGTGAGACCGCACCCTATACAAAAAGCAATAAAAATGTTAGACCTCATTATAAAACAAAAAGGGAGTCGGTTTTTATTAATATACATTTCAGATCTGATAAAATATTTTTCCAGTCGGTTTCACTTTCGAAAGGAATTCCCTATCTGTATAAACAGTTTGTGTTCAAATCAGCTTCACCTGATGGGCATTAAAAATATATTGTATAGTAACAGACCCCAAATATGGATGACCCATACATTTTTCGGAATCCCCAGAAACATTTTTATATTTACAAGAATTTTTTTATTTTTACAAGAATATATCTAAGTTGAAATAAATTTTTTTATTCTTTTTTTTTTAAATATATACATTTCAGATGTAATAAAATATTTTTCCAGTCAAAAGGATTCAGTTCAGTTTCGAAAATATTTTCGTTTCTAAAAATATTTTATCTTGGAAATATTTTGTATAACAACCTCTGAGTTCTCTTTAAAAATATTTTGTTCAAATATTGATCATTCTTTCTCCCCCCAAAAAATGAATGGGTTTCCAAGAATTTTGTGTCTGACCTTGGAAATATTTTGGATGTTATCGTCAAAATATAGGTGTGATTCCAAGATTGGATAAAAGAGTGATCCACAAAAATTGGTCGTAAAAGGAATTGAATGCATTTCGGGGAATGCTAAAACAAAATTTCCTTTGGACTAAAATTAACATATTATATATAATATTATTTATATATCATTTATATTTAACTTTTGTGATGTATTCAAATATGTCCCCCCAAAATGAATGGGTTACCAAGAACTTTGTATTGGACTCGTCAAAAAATGGTGTGATTCCAAGATTGGATAACTCTCTTTTATTTACTCGGAATCATCTGATTCTTGTTGCTCTTTGATGATTTGGGGTGGGTGATAGATCCCTAATTGTGTTAGAAAGAAGATGGGCCTTTCTATTATCTCATCTTCCACAATGTCTTTAATAACTATGTATGTTACACCATCTTCCTCGACTCTTGTAAGAGGTTCTGTAAAAATTCGGCACACGCAGGGAAAGAAAAATTTGTTGTGAAGAGCTTTTTGGGCAACATACGCAGCTTCATCGGATGAGAGAATAATCTGATGAGCTGGACCCCACTGTTTGGAATAATTATGTAATTCTTCGAGCCGAAGAAACTTATCCTGATCTGGGAGAAAAACATGCAGAATACTGGACGTATGACTATTGTTCGTAGGTAACAGGTTGACAATATCTTTAGCATTCCAGTATAGGAATCCCATATCCACATACGGGTGCACAAAAAGGGTAGAGTTGTACTCCAGTCTAAGCAAAATGGTTTTCTTATATAATAAAAGAGCTCGCCGCGTTTATATACTCTTTAGAAAGAGGTCACGTGTTCAAAAGGAGATGCAAAAAAATTAGGGACCCCCCAAAAATGGGTTTCCAAGATTCCCCCCAAAAAATGGATCGTGGAAGGAATTAGGGTTTCCAAGATTCCGCAAGAAATGGGTCGTGGAAGGATATAAAAAAGTGGGTTGTGGATTCAAGATTGGATGAGAGAGTAACCCAAAAAATGGGTCGTGGAAGGAATTCAGAGTGACCCAAAAAAAATGGGTCGTGGAAGGAATTCCATTTTTCTGGTTTTCTCTTTGCTTATTCGGGAGAGAATTCATCATCAGTTAACTGATGATTTCAGGCAGGTGATGGACCCCCAATTGAGTGAGAAAGAAGATGGGAGACTTTCTTCTAATTGCCTCATCTTCCACAGTGTTTCTGAGGGCAATGTATGTTTCATCCTCCTCCACGACTTTTGTAAGGGGCTCCATAAACATCTGGCACATCCAAGGAAATAAGAATTCGTTATGAAAAACTTTCTGGACAACGTATGCGGCTTCATCTGATGTGAGAACAATCTGATACGGTGAACCCCATTCTTTAGAATAATTGTACAATTCTCCAAGTCGAAGAAACTTGTCCTGATCTGGGAAAAAGACTTGCAAAATACTAGAGGTGCGAGAACTTTTCGTAGGTAAGAGGTTGAGGATATCTCTAGAATTCTAGTACAGGAATCCTAGATCCACATATGCGTGAACATAAGAGAGAGAGTTGTATTCCAGTTTGAGCAGCATGATTTCTTATAATAAAGGAGCCTGCTGGCGATCCGTTTATATACTCTTCAGAAAGAGGTCACGTGGTCCCTTTACCAAGATCATAAAAGGGAAAGAAGATCATAAAAGGAAACCAAGATTATAAAAGGGAACCAAGGTCAGGTTTCGTTATTCCGTTTGCACTGCTCCACCTGATAGTCACGTGATCTTTTCGTTTATATAAAAGGCGAAAGAAAAGAAAATTTTCTTCATACTCTTTTCAGAGATGATTCGCGTTCTGTATAACGAATATGTATCAGTTCGATGTTATATCGAGGAAAAACGGCTGTTCTGGAATGCGACTCTTATTTTACCACTCATCCCGACTTCCAGCAAAAAAACATGGGATATTTTATCAGTGTTTTTTGAAGATGACCATTGCTTCAGCAAAAAGAATGGAAGTTTTATCTTATCCAGCGAAGAAATGCTTTACCTGGTGGATAAGAATCCAAAAAACAATCTCCTCTTGCCTGGGTCTACAGTGTTCTCACCCAGCCACTTGTCCGCGTAGTTCCTCATCAACCTGTATACCAGCTTCTTTATCCAGGGTAAAAATTCCCTTTCGTGACCCTGGATAATCTGGGAGTGAAGTACATACCTCCTCATCCCAGCATGAACAATGTAAGGGACAATTATCAAAGCGGTACGCCATGAAAATGTGCCAAACCGACTTACCTGAAGAAAAGGACGTGGAAATTCAAACAGATCCTCTCATTTTGAATTTCCATGGCATGATCTACTTTTAACTCCTTCCAAGAAAAAGAAAATTTGGGAGGAGGCAAAAAAAATGGGTCTGGAAGGAAACGGGTGCATCGGGGAAAAAGGAATAACTTTTCTCCAAATGCACTCTTTTTCTTCTAGACCCATTTTTTTTTATTACTTCTTTAAACCAATCTTGGGATCATAAATTATAAGAGTATAAAATTTTGTAAAGGCCATTACCATCTAAGCAGGATTTTTTTTATCTCAATAAAGGGAATTTATATAGTGTCCATTCTTAAAACGAACGGGCTGTGAAAAATTTTTCAAAGAGCTGAAAGAGAATTTGTAACACATATTTAAAAAAAATTTTTATTAATTTTTATAATGTCTTTGATATTATAAAATTTAACGTTTCCCTTTTTTGGATTCTATTCTTCCAAAACAAAAAACCTTTTTGTCTAAAAAATGATGTCTTAAACACCAATTTTATTTCCATAGGTTAACATTGGGAAGTAAGACATCATTTTTTAGACAAAAAGTTTTTTTAAGTATATGATAGACTTCCAAGAATGGAATCCAAAAAAGGAAAACGTCAATTTTTATAATATCAAAGACATGATAAGAATTATCAAAAAGTTTTTTTTTAATATGTGTTTCAGATTTTATAAAAGTTTTTCCAGTCGGAAGGAATTGCCTATCTTTATAAACAGTCAGTCTTGGAAATGTTTTGGCTTTTTAAAAATGTATTGTTATGGAAACTATTTAAAGAAATATTTTTACATAGTCGGTTCTCGTCAACTCCCTAAAAATGGATGTCTGGCCTCGAAGGCCTGAATTTATATTCTTTGTATAAACAAGAGAGAATTTTCAAGGGTCTATTTTTGCTCTTCCTGTAGGAGGGAGAGTTGTTTTCTATAACACTTTTCTGTAGTAACTTTTGGGACTTCAAGATAAAAACATGTTTTCTCTAAGATATTTTTCACTAAGATTTTCTCTTGAGATAGTTTTCAAATTTTAAAAAATGGATGTTGTCATAAAAAGGGAGAAGTGTAGTGTTTCATATATTGTTTTAAATCATGCATCTAAAACTTTGTTCATTCTGTTTTAAGGTTTCCTCTGATGATAATTTTAAAAAAAATTTAATTTTTTTTTACAAATTATATATCTTTTATTAAACATTATTATATACATTTATAAAAATTAAATAACAAAATTCTCCAGATTCTGTTTTGGTCCCAGTCCATTCTTAAAACTAGAGATAACCTTTTGGTCCCACTGAAGTCTTTAGGTTTTATCCCCTTCTGGTTCATCCCAGCATTCTTCTGGTTCCTTTGGATCGTCCCAGCATTCACTGGATTTTGGTTCCTTTGGATCATCCCTTCTGGTTCAGTGCTTACGTCAGGCCAACATGCTTCTGGATCATAATTAGGTAGATTGTCGGGTATTTCACCCCAACTGGAGGAATCTGGATTTTCTATGGACGGTCTATTTGAAGAATCTGGATTTTTCTATAGACTTGTCGCATGATTTGATAAAGGCGTCAAAATTTTCTGGGGAAGGGTCTTTTTCTAACTGATCGAAGGCTCGGTCAAACATTGTTGGTGGCCCTTCTAGATGCATCTTTTGGATATGGAAATCTTCTTCTATAATATGCCATTGATAGTTGAGCACTTTGTTTTCAGCACAATGAAAAGTTTTTTTCATCTGCTGGTGTTTAGCACATTTCCCTCGATGTTTCCAAGTGATATCACCTGGCACATAAATTTCTGTTATGGGCTTATATTTTAAGAGTTGGGCAAAAAAGTTTGCTTTCTCATATCCTACCGCGTAAATGGAGGAGAAATTATGGGTTAAAGATTTAAGAATAGAAGCGAGATGATTGTAGGGAATGTGGCCGTCATTCCAACGAAGACGTGTCGATTTCGAGTTAGCCAGGCGTTAGTTTTTTGGTTTTTAACGCTGAGTTGATTGAAAGAGTGAGGAGGCCCAAACATCAAAGATCCCACCATCAAACGATCTTTTGTCGCATATCCCAATTCCTTCAGAATGTATTCTCCCTTCTTGTGGTTGTAGGACTGGACCCCTTCTAAATCCAGTACAATAAAATTATCACCCATTTTCCACAAAATAGTATCTAAATGGAACAGAAAAGGGTAGAGAGCATTACTAAAAATGGATTAATTTTTTTAAAAGTTTACTAAAAATGGAATAAAAGCTTAGTAGATTAATATTTTAAAAACTTAATAGAATAATATTTTAAAAGCTTAATAGAAATGGATTTTTATAGTCATAATGTTTTTAAAAAGCTTAATAGAATAATATTTAAAAAGGCATAATGCATTTAAAAGCTTAATAGAATAATATTTTAAAAGCTTAATAAAAATGGTAAATGACTTACCAGCTCAGTTCAAGTAGTCCTCTGAAGAAAACTCTCGTGGAACACGCGCTTTTATACTCGCGAAATGATTATTTTTATCCCTTTAAAAAATGTTTACATCATTGTAACCGTATTTTTTTAAAAAAATTAAAGAGGACTAATCTTGATGATTAGAAAGCTAATCTTCCCGTAAAGGTTAAAAAAAATTTAAAAAACTAATCTTGATGGTTCTCGTAAGGTTGGAAAAAAAAGCTAATCTTCTCTTAAAGGTTAAAAAAAATTAAAAAGCTAATCTTGATGGTAACGTAAAATCCCCTTCTGGTTCCTTTGGAATTCTTTTGGGTTCAGCCCAACATGCTTCTGGATCATAATTAGGTAGATTGTCAGGCCCAATTTGGAGAACACTTTTCCTTCTAGACCCATTTTTTTATTACTTCTTTGAACCAATTTTGGGATCATAAATTATAAGAGTATAAAATTTTATAAAGGCCATTAAATTTACCATCTAAGCAGGATTTTTTTTCGATCTCAATTAAGAGAATTTATATAGTGTCCATTCTTAAAACGAACAGACTGTGAAAATGTTTTCAAAGAGTAGAAAGAAAATTTGTAACACACATTTAAAAAAAAAACTTTTCGTTAATTTTTATAATGTCTTTGACATTATAAAAATAAACGTTTTCCGTTTTGGATTCCATTCTTGGGAATCTCTTATATACATAATAAATAAAAAGTAAAATAAAAAAAAATTTTGTCTAAAAAAAGGATGTTTTAATCACCAATTTTATTCCCATAGGTTAACATTGGGAAGTAAGACATCATTTTTTTAGAAAAAACGTTTTTTTTTAGTATATAAAAGATTCCCAAGAATGGAATCCAAAAAGGGAAACGTTTATTTTTATAATATCAAAAACATTATAAAAATTAACAAAGAGTTTTTTTTAATATATGTTTTAGATTTGATAAAAGTTTTTCCAGTCGAAAGGAATTGCCTATCTTTTTAAACAGTCTTTTAGATCTCATAAAACTTTTCCAGTCGGTTTCACTTTCGAAAGAAATTCCCTATCTCTATTAACAGTTTGTGTTAAAATCAGCTGTCTCCTGATGGGTCTTAAAAATATTTTGTATAGTAACAGACGCCAAAAATGGATGACCCTCACATTTTTCGGAATCCCCAGAAACATTTTTACAAGAATATATCTTAGTTGAAGTAAATTTTTTTTGCAGATTCTTGCCCCATCTAAATATTTTTCATCGAACTTTAAAGGATCAGCTCTTAATCTGAAAGGTGGAAAATATTTTGGCTTTAAAAATATAGTAACGGTCAAACCGAAACAAAAAAATGGATCCCCGAAACGTTTTTTCCAAGAATATATTTTTCTCAAAAAATCAGCTTTTGGGCAAAATATTTTTCATCGGATGCAAAGTACCAAAAATTTCTTTTCAAAGGATTTACAAAAAACAGTTTCGTCTGTTTCAAACACTTCATTTTTTTACACCCAACCTAATAGCCAACCCAACACAATTCCAATGAAGAAAAATAAGCAGTAAATTGAAAAGTGATATCCGACACAAAATGCCAAAAGGAAAGTCCATCGAGAAGCTTTGGACTAATAATATATATAATATAATATATATTGTACATAATATAATATATATTTTATATAATATATAAAACTTTCGACAAGGCCCCCTAAAACGGGTTATCAAACGGAGCTATCAAACACATGTTGTTAAAACCTGATACAAAAGAAACCTAAAAAATGTGACCTTCTTTGGGTTTTCCAAGAGGGATCCATAAAGATTCGACAAGGATTTTCTGAAAACACCAAAATTATTGAAAATCGACTATTTATGTAGATGCTCAAAGTTCCAAGATGGGTCCCAAAAAGGAATTAGGTTAACAAGTTATCCAGAAGGAAATGAAAAGAAAAGTTTCCAAAATTTTCATAATTCTTTAAGACCTCAACAACTATTTATATAGATCGATTAGACTGATCTAAAAAAAATAAAATATAAAATATTAAAAAAACTTTTTGTCTAAAAAATGATGTCTTGCTATCCAATGTTTTACTATCCAAAGTTTTCCCATAGAAACATCGGATGGTAAGACATCCTTTTTCTAGACAAAAAGGTTTTTTTGTTTGTTTCAAGGTCAAATATGGTTTCGAAAGGAATTCCCCATCTATATAAACTCAGCTCTTGAAGCCCTGAATGTGTTTTTTTCTCTTGGAAACTCTGCAATGATAAACTAAGTTCTTTTACCTGTTTTTTCTCAACTCTCTTGGAAACCTTGCGGTGATAATGTAAGAGGAGTTGAAAATTGTATTTCATGTGCGGGGATAACATAATTTACTTTACCTGTCTCAACTCTCTTGGAAACCTTGTGGTAATCATGTAAGAGAGATTTGAAAATTTTATTTTTTATTACCTTGCGGTAATTTACTTCGTATGTTTTTATTTCCTCAACTCTCTTGGGGTGTAATCTTTTTATTTTGAATACCAAAACAAAAGTTCCTTTGGATTAATGAAATTCTTTTATTTCTTATATATTACATATAATATTTATATTATATGTATTTAACTTTTGTGATGTCTAAAAAATAAAGCGAGACCTCATCCTATACAAAAAGTAATAAAAATGTTAGACCTCATTATAAAACAAAAAGGGAGTCGTTTTTTTAATATATATATTTTAGATCTAATAAAATATTTTTCCAGTCAAAATGTTGCAGTTCAGTTTTGAAAACATTTTGGTTTTTAAAAATATTTTATCGTGGAAATATTTTGTATACCAACCGGTCTCTTAAAAATATATTTAAAAATCTTAAAAAATATTTTCTTCAAATATGAATCATTCTTTCTCGGTTCCCCCCCCAAAAAAAATGAATGGGTTTAAGGGAGATTGCCCATGGAAGAGTCCAAGAATATATATTTTTGTCTCTGACCTCATAGTTGGAAATATTTATGATTAAAGGTTGTAAAGGTTCAAAAATTATTTAAAAAGCTAATTTTGATGGTTCTCGTAAAGTTTCTGATAGGGTACCGGTGTTCAAATACTTTTGTGACCGACTGTCTGATTATACTGACAAAACCATAAAATTGGAAAATTGACGGGATTTACAGTTGACGATGCAATAGGAAGATATGCCGGTTTTTCAATAAATTTCTTTACCATGGCCGATTATACTGACAAAACCATAAAATTGGAAAATTGATGGGATTTACAGTTGACTATGGAATAGGAAGATAGACCGGTTTTTCAATAAATTTCTTTACCATGCCTGATTTTACTGACAAAACCATAAAATTAATGGTTTGATGATGCAATAGAAAGATAGGCCGTTTTTTCACTAAATTTCTTTATCATGACCCAAAAGTTGGTCCCCAAAAAGATTACGTTGACAAGTTATCCAGAATCTTCGAAAGGAACTATAGATTGAAAGGAAAGTTTTCCAAAAGTATCATACACAGATACATTCTTAATCTCCAAAAAATTCCTGCTATGAAGAAATCGAGAATCTTTAACAGCTGGCCAACTGTTTATATAGATCCATTCGACTAATCTGAAATTACAAAAAAAATTATGTGTTATTCTTTCACTTTTCCCATAGGCTAACGTTGTAAAAAGGAGACATCATTTTTTATACAAAAAGTTTTTTTTCCAAGGTCATTTACAAACATGGTTTCACTTTCGAAAGGAATTCCCTATCTATGTAAACATTTGGCGTTACCGTTCAGATCAGGGTGTGCTCTCGAAGATGTAACATCTTCTTCACAAGAATATGTTTTTTTTTTCAACTCTCTTGGAAACCTTGCGGTGAAAACATAAGAGAGAGTTGTATATTTACTCTTATTGTATGTATGTTTTTTCTCAGTTTTCTTGGAAACCTTGCGGTGATAACGTAAGAGAGAGTTGTATATTTACTTTTCATGTGTCAACTCTCTTGGAAACCTTGCGGTGATAACGTAAGAGAGAGTTGAAAATTGTATTTCATGTTTCAACTCTGTTGGAAACCTTGCGGTGATAACGTAAGAGAGAGTTGTATATTTCCTTCACCTGAATGTGCTTTTTCTCAACTCTCTTGGAAACCTCGGTTAACTTATGTCGGGCCATCTCTTTATTTTGAAAAGAGAATCGGACATTTTTGTGAAACAACGCAAAACGCCCAAATGAAAGTAATAATTCTTCGGGACTAAATCTCTTCGGACTAAAATTAACAAAATATTTTTTATTTTTTATATATTATATATTATAT
>KK115706.1:0-34232 GCA_000611955.2 Stegodyphus mimosarum
AAATGTGTCGAGCCAGGCAACTAAATTCAAAGTTTCAGCAAAATCAGTTCAAAAAGTTTCAGTCAAAGTCATTTTTCAGCATTATGTCAAAACACATACGTTATTGTAATAATTTTCGTTCAGGATATGCTTGGTTTCAGAAACTGAACCATTAACAGATACATGCATTCAGTTTTTAAAATCAACATTTTTATGAATATATACTAGATAACCTATTTTTTTTTATTTTTGTATAAAGTTACTGGAAATTATGTTGTGTTTGCAGATTGATGCGGAATTTTTACGTATGCACCCAAATTCAGATACTTTCTTGGAAACATTTTCATCCTTTTATGTCCCAAGAATTTTGAGGTATATGGAAACAAAATGGCCTGATCTTCTGGTACCAAGTAATGCTGATTTCAGTGGTAAAGATCTTTAAAAATTTAACTAGGATTATGAATGATATAATACTTTGAAACCTTTCTTTGTTTACTGTTTTAATTATATAGAGCAAAGTAATTTTGTATTTATTACTCACATTGGTCTCTATTCTTAAATTGCTTATAAAGTTTTTTTTCCTTCTGGCTTGTTATTTTTGTATAACATCAGCATTCCTAAACCTTGTGTGGACTCTTTAAATACATGGTTGAGTAAGAATTTATTGCATTCTGTATATACATTACATTTCGTATCTTTAATGTCATTTTAGTGTCAAATTGTCCATATATATATGTATATACTTATATCTCCTAATAAAGAGTGTTTCACGTATTGCTTGTTAAAAAAAATTTAAATCTATTTTAAAAATTTATATTTAAATTACTTTGTTCATGGAAATTAATATAATTCTGCAGTTATGTTAATGATTCCTACTCAGATTTAATCAATAAATAAAATACATAAGAATTTTCATCAGAATTGTGAAAAATGAATTTTTATCTTACACGTGTGAGGTAATCTATATTGTTTCACTTTAAAATTTACTTTATGCTTTCCACATGAGACTTAGAATTAGCATAAGTTATAGTCTAAATGTATATGTAAACATTTATTCACCTGTAATGATTAATGTATAGGAATTTGTATGCATATAACTTCTCAAAAGTAAAAAGCGTTATCAGCTAAGTGAAGATTTTAAGCTTTATACAAAATTTGGGGTAATAGGTTAATTAATTTTAAGCTCTTCATAATTTTGTAATAAGAAATAGAAACATTTCTTTCGCAATATTTTGTGCAATATATGGAGTTAAAAACAATAGCATGAGAATATTTTATGGTTACTTATCTTCTGAATCTCATACATTGCAAATAAAGCTGAATAAGTTTCAGGTAAGGGTAATTAATTTCACATTTTTTTCTTATTTCAATGTATACTAAAATATTCTATTTTTTATGCATATTATGCTCCAGCAGACAAATTACCAGTAACATCAATTCACAAATTGTATTAAAATATTAATTTATAAGTAGCATTTTAAGAAATTAAATCTGGCAGATTATAATACAGGTTTACTAAGACATATATATATATATATATGATCAGCTGTTTTAACACATTCAAATTTTCATGATTATAAAACTTTTCAAGAACTGTTTTTAATAAATTACTTTTCCGACTATTGTGGTTATTTAATGGAAAATTTAGCTTACAATTTACTTGATTACATGTTTTAATCTTGTGAATGAAAGCTATGAAGCTATACAAAATTTAGAATGTATATCACTATATATATATGATTCATCTAAAGTGATTTTTTAAGTTTGTTTTATAAAACTCAGCATTTTTGATTTCTCAAATCAAATTTTGAAAATGTCTGAAATATTTATTCAAAATTTTAAGCACCTGAAAAACCTTATTTTTTATTCGAAAACACAAGTTTTCAGTCCGAATGTCTTGCTATTCCAGTTTTTATATATAAGTTGCATTAATTTTCTTAATTTTTATTACTTACTACACATAGATAAAGGCAAAAAACATGTTTCTGTAAAATAAATATATTCTGTGAATTCAAAGTAATTTCGTATCAGAAGTACAAGTGACAGTGTTAAGTATTTTAGAATGTTAAATATTGTAACAAGACACTGAATTTCCAATATTTTAATGTGCATGTAATTTTTTGATATATATATATATATATTTATATTTCGTTAGATTTGGAAAGAGAAAACTATATCTCCAAACAATGGAGATATGATTATCCTAAAACAATGCTTTTTATTTCAGTGATGGTCTACTTTGATTCATAATCGTCATCACGAATAAATGTTTTTGTAAGTACATATAGGTAGCAAAAGAAATGCATGTATGTCAGATATTTAAAATCACAATAGCATGTTAAAAAGTGGTGTAAAACATTTTTTCAAGAGATAATGTTAACCAGAAATTTAAAACTTTCCTTCAGCCATAAACTTTACATAGTCGTTAACGTCGTTAATTAACGTCGTTAATTAATTCACACAAGTGACTTGACCTGACATACGCCGTCACAACTTTGTATAACTGTCGAAAATATACCGCTTCGCGGACCCTTTGCAGGGTTTTCCTAACACCAAGATAAGCTCTTAATTTCGTGCCATGGAGTTCCTCTAGAATACTTGACCGTAGACTCATTGGGACTACCGGCCGCAATTCTTGATTATCGTTGGTTGTTTTCGTGTAAAAGAGCAATTTATCTATAATTTAATAATGGGCCGCCCTATTGCGAATAGCCGTTAAGTCTACGTGTTCAAAATTTTCGGGATCTTCCAGGTAAGCATAAATATCTTTAAATTTTGGGTCCGTTTTTAACTCAGCGATTATTGTTTCCCGGGATTCAATTATTCTCGCAGTTAGCATCGTACATTTAATTGTATTTCCGTCTTCGTCGATCTTAATCCTCGAAAGGGCATATGCAACTACATTTTCTTTCCCTGGCGTGTGTTTTATAATTAAGTTAAACTCTTGCAATTCTAGTGTCCAACGTATGAGCCGAGGCGAAAGATTTTTTCCGGAGTATAGGCAACCAATTGCTGCATGATCTACATACACAGTTATTGGTGCACTCCCAAAGAACACCGGAAATTTGTGCACCGACAGTAGGACTGCAAAAGTTTCCTACTCAGTTGCAGTATTATTTCGCAGAGTTTGATTAAGCGTCTTGCTAAAAAAAAGCTATCGTTTGCCCATTTTGAGAAAGAACTGCGCCAACTGCGTAGTCTGATGCGTCTGCTGCGATCTCTAAATTTTGATACCCTTCCGGGAATTTAAGAACAGGGGCATTAATTAAGGCGTGTTTCAATTCTTCAAACGCCGTGTTCGCCTCCACTGTCCATATGAACCTAGTCGTTTTTCGTTTAAGCACCAACAAAGGTTCAACTATCTTTGCGATATCTTTAATGAATACTCTATAATAGGAACACATCCCCAAGAAGGACGATAACTTCTTAGCCGTATTTGGCAGTGGATAACTTTTGATCGCTAAAATTTTCGAATTGTAGTTTCTATACCGTTTTTCGAGATTTTATAGCTTGAGGTACCTCAATTCCTTGGCGGTAAATTTCAACTTTTTAGGATTAACTTTAAGGTCCGTTTCATGTAATAATGTAAACACTTCCTCTAAATGATTAATGTGTTCTTCTAGGGTTTCGCTTATTGCAATAATATCATCAAGATAAATGACAGTACTTTTCCCAAAACTGGCCTTGAAACAATATCCATAACTTTTTGAAATGTAGCCGGAATTCCGCTTAATACAAACGGCATTCTCAAAAAGGCATACACGCCTGACTTTGTGATAAACGCTGTCTTTTCGACATCCTCGGGTTTTACTGCAATTTGAAAATAGCCTGACGTCAGGTCTAAGATTGTCATATATTTAGTTGACCGAATTTTCCTTATAATTTCATCTACACTGGTGTGCAAAAATTAAGGACGAAGTCGAAAAATTAGCATATCAGCTAAACGAAGAGGCAGAGCGGACAGAAAGACCAATCAGGAGATTAAGTAAGGTGATGTACGGTAGCACATGCGCAGATATGCAGGTAGACGTAATGGGGGAGTGTCTGAGTAGTATAAAGCATGTTGTCGGTGTAAGATCAGTATTTCTGGCAAAGAGATTGCACGCCGTATAGCAGTTAAAATCACACCGAGTTGCTGCCTCAGCGAGAAATGGCGAATAATCAATCTGTTAGACGACATCTGGATGCTTTTACCCGAGGTCGAATCATTGGGAAGTTGGAGGAAGGCCGCAGTGTGACAAGTGTGGCTGCAGAGTTCGGAATTGCTCACAGCATCGTTTCACGACTTTGGAGACAATTTCAAACTACAGGAACAGCTATCCGGGGGTTTAGTAGTGGTCGTCCACGAGGAACCACACCCGCAGATGACCGGTATATTGCCTTACAGGCCAGAAGAAACAGGCGGCAGACAGCGGGAGAAATCGCTAGACACACGACACAGGCGACTGGACGACCGATATCGCGTTTTACCGTGGCCAGAAGACTACACGGTGATGGTCTGTTTGCACGACGCCCTGTACGGTGTGTACCTCTAACGCCTGCCCATCGGAGAAGGCGTTCTCTGTGGTGCCGGGAACACCAGAATTGGAGAGACAATGAATGGGGACGAATACTCTTTACATATGAGAGCAGATTTAGTCTGAGTTGCGATTCTAGACACATACACATCTGGACAGAGGGGGGAACACGCAATAACCCCTTCAACATCATCAAAAGGGACTGTTTTGGAGGTCGCGGAGTTCTCGTTCGAGCAGACATAATGCTTGGTAGCCGCACCGACCTTCATATCACTCAAGGAGGTTCGTCACCTCGGACTGCTATTGTAACGAGGTTCTTCTTCCTTACATGCGTCTTTTCAAAAGGGCTATGGGTCCTTAGTTCCTCTTCATGGACGACAACGCTCCACCTCATCGCACAGTTCCTGTCGAAGAGTGAAGATATTGAACACATGAATTGGTCGGCAAGGTCTCTGGATCTAAATCCCGTCAAGCATGTACGAAACTTACTAGGGAGACCCGTGGCAGCACTTATCTTATCGCCAGTAACGATTCCGAAACTGCGATTTGTGCTACAAGAGTAACGAGCAGCAGTGTCTCAACAGCTCATTAACAACCACATATCCAGCATGCACAAATGATGTGAAACCTGCCTAGCAGTCAGGGGAGATCATATCCCCTATTAAAGACCAAATGTTTCTTGCTGGATACCCATCACAGGGATGTTTCGGCCTTCAGTCGGATAGCGCTCCATGCTATTTTTTCAATAAAGCTTCTTTTTATCCCTCTGATTTCTCTTTTAGTAAGTGTTGCTTACATTACTCATGTCCTTACGTATTGGGAATCTTACGGTATTAAATGTGTTGATTTGGAAAGCTTTTGTACAAAGTTATATTGAAAAAACCGTCTCGTCCTTAATTTTTGCACACCAGTGTATTATCGGAAGGGGATATGTGGAGTATTTCTTTACGCTATTTAACTTTTGGTAATCAATTAGCGAATCTCCATGCGTTTGGATTTGCGGGTGGCAGTCCATTCTTCTTTCTACATAAAACTACAGGACTAGCATAGGGGCTGGTACTTGGCGTAATTATTTTATCCTCGAGCATTTTCTTAATGTGTTGTTCCAGAATATTTTCCTTCACACGGTCGTACCTGTATGGCTTAGATCGAGCTGGGGGCTCATTACCAGTATCGATGCTGTGCCAGACAATCTGGCAGAAGCCAGGTTTTTCATCGAATAACTGGGAAAAATTTCTTACTAGTGTTTGAATCTTGTCTTTTTCTTCTTTTTCGAGGTGATTCAGCTCAAGTTCCGACATGGTGGCTTGTTCATCCTCCATTTTATCTTGTTCTGTAAGATAGAATCTTTGAAATTAATTTTTGCGTTAGTTGCGCGTAAGAAATCAGCCCCCAATATGACTGCGGTTAGCAAATTCTTTACCACGAGAAAGTTTATTTTATGGACCTCGTTTTTTACTTGAACATGCAGCCCCACTTTTCCCAAGCAGAGACACTGTTTGCCTTGGGCAGCAATCACGCGTTGTCCCGTTGTCTTAAACAGTCTGTAGCGACGAAAATGTTTTTTAAAATATCCTGCGACAGGAAGCTGCATTGAGATTCGGTATCTAGTAAGGCGATTGTAGGGACGTCGTTTAGTAGTATTTGGATTTCTGGCAAGGCCAAATTTTGGACGACTACCGTATTCAGCTTGATTTCTGAGGGATTTACCTTCTCACACAGTGACTTCACCCTCTTCCTAGTCACCCTGATTAGTTTAAATGCTTTTTTTCCCTTTGTCCAACTGCTTTTTATTTCCCCACGCTTTGGTCTGACTGGCTTTCCTACGTTTCCCTCTTGTCGATAGGAATTCTGCTGAGCTTGAGGTTTCGTTTGAGGGTGAAACCTTGAGTACTGCGTAAAATTCTTCGCACGCGCATTTTCCGCCGTTCGCCTACTCTGAAATTTGACAGCTTAGTTCAAATAAGCTTTCCAGCGTTTGCGGATTTCTAACTTCAAGAAAATCTTGAATTGACGGAAGCAATCGCGGTGAAATTATTCCAATGATTTTATTGTCGGGCCTTTTTCCGTATAATAATTTAACAATATGGATTTTCCTTAAGATGAAATCTGTTAATTCGTCCACATTAGTTTGGTATTTACTGAATAATTCAGATTTGAGTCTTGCGCGGTCTTTTACAACTGGAAATGCTTACAATAGTGAATGTTTAAAATTCTCCCATGTATACGTTTCAGATCCTAGATCCCCCAACAAATTCTTGCCAATATTCTTGTACCAGCTGAGGGCTTGACCTTTTAAATTCGTCGCAGCGATGATTATTCTCTGTGGCTGATTCACAGGATATAACGTGAAGTGTAACTCCAGCTGTTCCAGAAAGGTCATTACGGATCCTTTGCCATCAAACGTTGCTGTTGACTTCATCGCCGCACTCATTGTCTCCAGGATGAATCCAAATCCCTCCATCGGGTTTGGTTGTACCTGAGGGAACTAAAATGTGGGAGGGGTCAACGAGAAATCTTCACTACCCAGCGGCATGGTTCGTTAAGAACAATTTCGGACGCCGAATGTGGGGGTTTACCTATTTAATCCTAAAATTCTAACTTAGAACCCCTCGAACGCTAACAAGCTAATAATGGCTCAAGTGTTTGAACAAAACACGTAAGACTTAAAGGGGGTTTACAACCCTTTATTTTTCAGCAATAGCTAAGAGAGACGTAGCCAAAAGGCAAACGCGCGCTAGTCAGGGAATCAGTCTTTCTCTCTCGAAGTCGGTGAAGTCATGACTGAAATAGTACTCTTCCTCATTTGCATTAACTGCGTTTCTGAATTTACATTCTAGCAGGAAATTGTAAGGGGAAATTAGAATTTGATAGGAAAGATACAATACTTAAAATAACTGTTAATAAACTTAGGATAAACCTTACATTGTTATGAATTTAATGAAAATCACCGCTTGAAATAGCGATAGTAAAATATTGTTTCCAGCATGAATAACTTTATGCAAGATTTAAATTACTTTTATGATATTATATGTAATGGACATCTAAAATACTTCAGTAAAATTTTATATGAAGGGAGGATACGCATATGTAGAATTTTGTGCATCTTCTGTAAATAAAATGTGGAATTTATAAGATTAATTCTCTTCTCATATGCGTAAATAAAAGATAGACAGAGAAAATTCTAGAGAACAATTTCAATTCTACTTCATTTTCGTCATAACATTCTGATTCTCAACAGAAATTATCTCTTCTTTCTGTTCCTTCATATGTTTTGGACATCTATATCGGCACTATATTCCTTCAAAACAAACTATCATTTATTAGCGAAGATACCTAATTCGCATTCTTCACAAATCATTTTCCGCCTCCATACTTTTATGTATTTCCAAAAACGAAAATATCTGACTGAAAAAAAGGAGTTTCTTACATGAGTGGCTTTGATGGTTTACAGTCAAAGTATGGTGCATACTGTTGATACACTCTCTTTTCCGGCAAAATCAAGAACAGAAAGGAAATTTTGTTTCCCAGCCTTTCAAAAATTGGACGAAGTAAATCTTCATCAAAACATAATTTATGACAAGTGCAACTAATTTTCTGAAAATGAGTATAATGTTTGAAATTTTTGTCAATGCTTGGATAACAAGAAACATTCTTCTACTGAAAAGAATAGAAACATTCTCTGGTATATTACATGAGCAATAATAATTTGTGGCAAATAATCTGGCTCAGAAGTTCTTTAGCATTATGTCTTGTAGTTTCCAAAATCATATTTCTCTTATTTGCTAATGCTATAACGCTCAACCAAAAATAACTTACATAAGCTTTCCGCCAATAATAATTTTAGAGCTTTATTATTTTGCCAGTCAAAACAATATCGAAATCAAATTTATGTATATTTCAATTTTTTACAGATACTCAATAAAATGAAACGAGTACAACAGAAAAAATCATGTGGAGCAGAAGAAAGAAAACGAAAGAAAGCTCAAAATGAAGAATATGTGAAGTCAAGCAAAATTCTGACAGCATTTTTGAAAAGTAAGAAAGATTCGGAATCACTCACATCAAAATCAGAAGAAGATGTAGCGATACATACATCATCTCCCTCTATTAAAATACTTGATCAAGAAAACTTAGAAGAGAAGCACAGCAGGGAAATAGAATTGAATAAAAGAGAATGCAAATATTCCTCAAATTCTGAGGAAAATTCGGATGAGGATTCACCTGATCCAACTCAACAAGACAAGTCAAAAGGTATTGAAACGACAGCTGATGTGATTTACCATCGTAATTTCGGATATCTGAATTTTGACCAGGCAACAGGAAAAGCAATCGTACCAGGTGTGCTTCGTATAGAAATAGGGGAGAAAGGGTAGTTTTATTTTCAGAATAATGTTGGTCCTTTTTCACAAAAAAATAACAGATCGACGACCTCAGCATGGCTTATCAAACAGTTAGAAAAAGGAAAAGGAGGTATGGTGAATAGATCTTGGTTGGTGTACTCTCCTTTAAAAAGAGTAGCATTCTGTTTTTCTTGTCTACTTTTTCCATTGCAGTCAGTAGCTGTTCTTTAGAAACTGAAAGTGGTTTAAATAGTTGGGAGAAACCAGAAAACATTACTGCACATGAGAATTCTCAAAGGCACTAAAATTCTTTCACAACCTGGACCTTGGATCTTGATTTTTCTGCTGGCAGTCAACTACTGAAGAGTTATAACCAGTATATAAATATTATGCCAATGGCCATTAACAGTATAAGTTTAAATTAAAGGTGTTTAACACCACGCACAGAGGCGAGATCAATAATTGAGTTATACTCATTAATTAATAATTTTTGTAGTTGATAAACAATTATATATAGCTATTGATGTGCATGCTATATGCATGGCGTCCAGAGATGAAGTGAAATCTAAGTAAGAGGGAGTGAGGCTAAGAAATGGAAAGGAAGCTGATAAAAAAAGAAAGTTGAATAGATGCCCAGCTTCAAAATCAAATTGCCACAGAGAAAGAAAAATGGCCACAAATACTTAAGAGGGTGTTTTGTTGCATACAGTATTTAGCCGAACAAAATTTCGCCCTAAGAGACCACAGAGAAAGTATCACTGAGAGTCAAAGAAATGCTGGAAATTTAATAAAACTTCTGCAGCTCATCGCAGAATTTGATGCAATTATGAAGGGCCACCTTTCGTATGTGCAGCAAAATCCAGGATCAACTGCATACCTTTCGCCAGAAATACAAAATGAATTTATCCAGCTTCTAGCAGCTGCAGTTAGAAAAAAACTTGTGTGTGGTATCCAACGTGCCAAACAGTATGGTACAACGTTTGATTCAAGTCCTAACGCTGCTAATCAAGAGCAAATGTCGGCAACTATTAGATATGTAGATGGTGACTTTGAGGGAAAAACTGTAGTTATAAAAGAGTGTTTCCTAGGATTCATTCAAACTCATAACAAAGATGCAGCTAGTATAGCAGGTATAATATTACAACAACTAGAAAAAGAAAAATTAGCTTTCAAAGACTGTCGATCACAGTGTTACGACAATGGGCCTGTAATGTCCGGCTACAAGTCAGGAGTGCAACAAAGATTCACAGCACTTAACCCAAAAGCTATATTTGTTAAATGTGATCATCATACACTTAATTTAGTTAGGGTTCATGCTGCTAGTCATGAGGTAGCTTTTTTAGTTTCGTACAAGCTATTTATTTTTATTTTTCAAGATCAACTCTTCGATGGAAAAGACTGAAAACTGCTCTAGGTGTATCGTTGAAGTCGGAGTCAGAAACTCGTTGGAGTGACAGAATAGAAGCTGTTAAACCGGTACATAATCAACTCGAAACCTTAGTAGAATTATTTGAAAATATTGCAGAGGATTATGACGGAAATGCAGAAGAAGAAGTGATGCAGTTCAATTGTTGCATCGTAGCTTGACTTTTGAGTTTTTTGTTCTTCGATTCTGGAATACAGTACTTGCCAAGAACGACAGGATTCAGAAGACTTCAAGATCCCACTATGAATTTTCACAATGCTGCTCGAGATATTCAGGCTTTACAGAAGTATTTCCTAGAAAACAGAGATGCCATATGCATGAAATCTCTTGAAGACGCCAAGGAACTGTGTAATGCTCGGGATGTCTAAGCTGAAAGACGACAGAGAAAGAAGAAAAAATGCTCGGAGAAATTGCAGAAGATGTAGGATTCACAGCAGAAAATGAAATGCTGCGATTGATGAAATGTATGCTGGACAAAATACACACAGAAATGGTAGACAGATTCATCATCTTAAA
Source organism: Stegodyphus mimosarum (assembly GCA_000611955.2). NCBI lineage: Eukaryota > Metazoa > Arthropoda > Arachnida > Araneae > Eresidae > Stegodyphus > Stegodyphus mimosarum. The sequence continues at coordinate 10,782 of KK115706.1, forward strand.
GAAAGTAGACTCTAATTTTGGCTTTCTTTTAGATATAAAGGGACTAATGGCTAGAGGCAACGAAAGTAGCCTGAAACAATGCTGCATTTGCATAGAAAACTTTTACAATACAGACTTGGATTACTTGGAAATGTGTACTGACATAGTGGACTTCCGAATGCTACTCAAGGCAAGAGCTGATGTTAAGCTTTCGACGCCAGAGGACCTGCTTCGCTTTGTTGTACAGTACGGAGAAGATGTATTTCCGAATCTGAGAGTTGGTCTTCAGATTTTACTGGCTATTGGAACCTCCATCGCCAACTGTGAAAGATCTTTCAGTAAACTAAAACTTATCTTGTCCTACCTGAGATTATCCATGGTACAGGAAAGATTGTCTGCCTTAGCTTCGCATGTGGAACAGCAGGTTACCCACAGTATAAATTTTGATGAACTAATCGATAAATTTGCAGCAGCTAAAGCTAGGAAAACTTCACTTTGAAATTAGTAATTGCATTTGAAGCATTATATATTAAACTGTCATTTTTACTTTATACTAATTTCATTTTCAAGTTATTATATTACTATATCCAATATGATGTTCATGTTTTCAGAATTTATATTTGAATAATATTTTAGAATAATCATATTTTTGAACTACCATTATTGTCTTAATTATTTTACTACGTTCTAAGTTAGGGAATTTAGCAAAACCTTAAAAATATACGCTTAAAAGTGTTTTAAAAATTAAAATATTTAATAATTTAAACTATTTAAAATTTAAAATATTTCATACTTTAGCAAAATATTATTATTTTAAATAATTAAAATGTTGTTATTTAAAATTTTTCTTTTTCTTCCCCATTGCATTTTGGCAGACGGGGGGGTGCGCGAAGAAGTCTTCACTTGTCTCCAGACGCTGATAATCCTAGCCACGCCTCTAGGACTATCGGAGGGCTACTCAAATCCAAGTGCTTGATTGACCAGGTAACAGCCCAGATTTGAATCCCATAAAGAATCTGTGGTGTATTGTGAAAAATAAAGTCTCAAAGAAACTACCATCCAGTGCTACAGAGCTTGTTAAAGCAATAAAGCATGTGTGATGTACAGAGATTTCTTAAGCTTACTGCTGGTCTCTTGTTCATAGCATGATTAAAATAATTGCAGCAGTGATAAAAAATAAAGGAGATCCGACAAAATACTGATTATACTTCAGTAACCTTGTAAGTCTATTTTGTTCATTTATAAGATGTTTTTATGGCGAAATTTCAATAAATCTGATTTTTCTATGTGTGGTCTTAAACTTTTGCACACCACTGCATGTATCACGTGAGCAGGGCCGATCTTAGCGGGAGGAGGGGCAAGATGGTGCGTAGCACATGGGGGGAAATGATTATCAAACATATCACATTTCTGAAAAAAAAGGTAGCCAATTTTAATTTGCATGGGGAATGGCCAGCGGTCTAGGATCGGCACTGCTCGTGAGCGTCATTTCGACAGCTGGCGTAGAGCCAGTTTTCGCAGCATCAATCAAATTGTCTTTCAGAAAGGCAAAATACGTTTCCAGTATCTTTAGTTTCTAGTAACCTCCAAAATCCAGTTCTGGACAAGAAGGGAAGATTCAGCTCAAACCGTGAATCTTGGCGGCCATGTTTCTACTACTGCTGTGACTTGTGCAAGTCTGTCATTGCAACATTTTTTTAAAAATTTTTGAAGCATAGGATCTTGTGTTGCATATGGGTGCATGAACCGATTTTCTAAAAAGATTCCTGGGATTACTTTTCCCGCATCAGTATTGATTTTTTATGTAATTTGATAAATATGTTGAAAAATATCACAATGTCATGTTATTTTCTTTCCAAATATAAAAAAAGGGAAAAAGACTTAATAATAATCAAAATATGTTAAATACATTTTAATGTTTCTGTTTATGGCTGGTATCTTCGTTCCTTGACATACACCGCTAGGATTTAAAACGTTTTAGGTAATTCATTTTATAATTTCCATGAAAAGTAAGAAATCAATTGTTGCTACTTTTATGAATTGTAAAGATGTTAAATAAAGTAACGCTTTTCTTTATGTATTAATTATTATTCATTTTAAGTTTTGTGAACTGTTATGAGTATAATTTGTGCATTTGATGAAGATAAACTGTTCTGTTGTTAAAAACTGCTTGCATAAACTTACAAATTTCTGGGCAGTATATCGATAAAAGTAAGTAAAATATTGACATAATTGAACATGTGGAAAGACGTTTCCATAAATTTGTACACGTATATTTCTGTAATTCAGCTTAATTCATGGCAATTTCTTTGTGATTCATAAATATGAAATACGCATAAACTGAAATTATAAAATTCACATAAATCTGTTTTATTTTATTAATATTTATTTTCTTGTTGTTATAAGGTTGTTGGTTCTGAAAAGGATCTATCTAAAATTTTTATTTAAAAAAAATGCAACCTGTTACTATTTTTTTAGATAATTATCTACTTAATAATAAATTAGCTGTCGCCTTTGACATATATCATGCAAATCTATTTGAGGTTTATTTTTATCTCTATTTGTTTACCATTTTAGATTTTCTGATTACCTGAAGTTATTTCATTTAATGTAACTGAATCAAAATTAACACTTTTCTCAAGTTTCCACAAAAAAATCTTCTTCGGTGCTTACGTAAAAACCCGTCGACCATTTTTGCCTATTAAAGAAAAGACGTCAAATTACGCGATTTTTCGCCAAAAATTGAAAAGTCTTCTTTAAACACGCTGGGTTTGATGTAACCTTGATTACACGTGTTAGTTATTACTAAGACTCCTTTTTTCCCCCTCTATGACAATTATTAAAATTTGGGGCCTCTTTACTACAGAAGAGTATGGTGTTGAATATTTCTGAAGTTATGGAATCTTACCGGCCTAAAAACATGTGTTAATGGCCGCGATATGGCGCTTTATTTAAAAACTGAGAAACAATGGCGTTGCAACGTTAAGGCTTGTGCGAAGCGAGTGTCAATTCGAAAGGGAACGTGGTTCGAGGGTTTGGCGCCATCTCCTGTGGTCGACGGGATTTTCTGTAAGTACCTCTGCCCCTCCCCCAAAAAAACTTCTAAAGTTTGATAAATGGGTGAAAGTTAAAATGTGTTTTTAATTGAAATTTAAGAATTATATGTTTAAGGGGTGCTGTTCAATCTAGTGATAACAGATTTGAAACTATGAAAACGCATTTTTCATAAGAAAACAGAAATGAACCCATTTTAACAGAAGAAAATAAATTACAGCTCAACTTTTTTATCATGTAATAGACACTGCTCTTATCACGTTGACAGAAATATTTCATCAGTTCAGTCATTGTTTTCAGGTGATCAGTGTTATATGTGATATCGAGAACTTAACCAAAAAATAAGGATATCTGCACAGCACTTAGTTGTAAGAAAAGCTTGTAAATGCTTAAGTGACTTAAAATAAAACTCAAAAGATATAACTGCTTGAGAGCTTGCTGTTGAGTTAGAAGTGCTATCCCTCATGTTATCACAACTGCCAACAGTTGTTTGACAGTACTTCGGTGCATTTAAGAAAAGAATTTGGAAGAGACTCTAAAAAATGTGTCAATTGTACGGAGAATTTGTATATGTTAGTGTCAGTAGAGAGCGCAGCTTTTGAGAGCTAAAGCTAATAAAAAAATACATAACGATCATTAAAAAAAGGTAAAATCATAAAATTACATTCGTAAATCATAAAATTACATTAGCGATCTTCAATGAATGAATAACGATTTAGAGGGTCTTATATAATAACTGCAGAAAGGCAGATTGAGAATTTATTGCATTCACAAGTTAATTAAAATGTTTGCTCCTAAAACGACACAAAATGTAAACTTTTACTAAATATAGGAAAGAATTACCCAAAAAGGAAAGAAATAAGAAAGGAAATATACACATACAAGTATATATTACATGGTTTTTATGTAACTAAATTATAAAGCTAAAAGCAAATTATATGAAAAGTTATGTTTTAAAATAAATCGTTCTAACTACACGCATGTGCAAAATTAATAGAATTTGAAATTATATCTATTTTTATGAAAAGTACTGAACTGAAATACTAAGCATGCCGCCGAAGAACTATGCAAATATTAAAAACGTTAAGGTACAGTTAAGGTTGTGCGTGTCTTCCCATCTGTGACTGTGGACGGAATACAAAAGTACAAGAGATTTAAGGCGGATTGTATGCTTGTACACTTTCACAACATTCGCCGCGTTTCTCGCAAAAGTTGGGCAAGGTATCAGGTGAAGTGAGTAGGCACGAACGTATGGATGATGGAATGAGATGAAGACTTGTTGGTAGATTGGAGGGAGGCCAATTACAAGCGCAGATGGCTACAGAGCTCAATGTAATGCTCAGTGTCGTCTGTAGTTTGTGGAAACAGTTTTAGGACCTGGACTCATATCGAAAAGACCTGAATAAGGTCGACCCAGTTGCCCGAGGATTTCATGAGTTGGCTGTATGCCAGCAGACCCGTTGTTTGCGTCCTACTCACTGCAGCACACAAGAAAGCGAGTTTAGTATGGTGTAGACAAGATACGTCTTGAACCAGACCTCAGTTGAGCATCATGCTTTTTACAGATGAGACGAGATTCAGCATTCGAATCTGATTCTCGGCGTATTTGTATCTGGAGAGAACGTGGAACACAACATCATCCCTCTCTCATCACGTAAAAGGACCATTACGATGATGGAGGTGTCATGGTTTGGACAGACATTATGTTGGATGGCCGCGCATCCCTGCTTATATTTGACAAAGGCTCCCTGACTGCTATGAGGCACAGAGAGGAGATTTACGGTCCTATGTTCCACTTTTTTGGGGCGCAGCTGGTTCTGGGTTCCCGGTAATGGACAACAATCCTCGTCTACATAGGGCTTAGCTGGTTGACGACTACCTGGAAAGTGAGTATATTCGCATCATGAATTGGCCAGTCAGTGGACTTAACACTAGGTGTGGGATGTTCTTGGGAGGACAATTCTATCTCGCCATCTCCCTGCGATAACCATTTTAGAGTTGAAAACTGTCGTGCTACAGCAGCAAGATCGACTTCCTTACGGACTCCCCAGCTTCCTCTTGTCCATCATACCACCACGCTGCGTGACCTCTCTGGCTCTGAGAGGGGACAATACTCCCTATCAGACTGATTTTCAGTTTGATATCACAACATCGATTTGGGGCTTCCTTGCATTATGGGTTTTACAGATAAATAAAATCAGAAAATCATTTTTGAGTAGTGCACCCCTTTCTCTGTTACAAATGTATATCCATACCAAATTCCATTAAAATCTGTCCATTAATTTTTCAGAAATTTAACATAATGTGCAGATTTTCATAATTTTGCACAAAAGAGTATTTAAGTAATTCTGTACAATATAGTATTTATTGCAAAACAAAAATAAATTGGAAAGGTGCAGCAAAATGTAATATATTAAGTTTATTATTTATACGTTTTAAAAATTTTCATGCAGAAACTGTTAAATGTTTTACAATTTTGAATTTAGTGAAAATATGCTAGACATTTTAATATGTTTTACTTAAAATTTTATGCACTTTTCTTAATATTGTTGCATGCATACGGGCTTGTAATGGATTTAATGCTCACAAAACCGATGATAGTTTGTTAAAATTAATTTTCCTGAAAGAAACAAAATGTATTTGTAGCACTGTTCTCAGTGTGACAGAACACAATCAGTAGTTACCACTTCAAACTACTAAGAAAGTTGAACACTACGCAATGCAAAGTGCATCTAAACAGCGAAGTTCGCATAGAGATCTTTTAGTGCTACGAAGTCAACTCTGAACTAAAATAGAACTGATACTCTCTCCGGCCTCATATAGTTTTCTACCGGCCGCCAAGAAATCTCTCCATGTCTCGAAATTATTCGAAGTCATATACGGCGTAAGTAACATATAAGAGGCGGATATAGTTACCCATAGGGTATCAGTTGTAGTTATACAGGGACCGGACCAAAATATCTCCAAGTTTTGCAACATTTGGCGACAAAAATTAGTTGCCAAAACCATCGCTAGTTTGGCGTTATCTCTCCAATTGAGTGGGGTACTCATTTAACTCAATGTTAAATGTATTTCCCTCCGTAATTTTATTTTTCAGGCAGAGCTTCAATTTCTTGAGGCATTTCATGCTACGTTATACAAAATTCGTAATAATATTATACGAGTATTACATTACACTTTTTAAATACATCTGTATTATCTTACTTTGAACAATATTCACAAGTAAAAATATTACATACTTTTTCGAAATAAAATCATTAATGATGATAAATTATGTAACAGTGTCACCATCCATAAAATGTATAATTTTAAAATGGACCCGTTGGGGCCCCTCGAAATTTCTTAAACCGGCCTTAATTTAAATTAAAACATATACTATCTTATATTAACTGAAAAATGTCCTTTAAATTTTACGTTTTACTTTCATCCTCGGTCCTGTCTTACTATGGTAAAACATCTTGCCCTTCATTTAACAACCATTTTATTTAATTTCTATAAAATGTTTAGCTTCATAATTTTATTATTTATTTATAAATAATTTAGCTTTTTAATATTTATTTATATAGCTCTTAACATTTTACATTTCTATTCCTTTTTATACAGTTTTACGTCTCCTCGCAAAGGTTTCGGCCTTTTGAGAAATTAAGCATCGCCAGTATCAAAATATAATCCTTCTAAGTCACTTACACATCAATTATGGGATTACATTATTCATAATTTATAGTCTTCTGAGCACAGGGGGGATGGGCTTATAGAAAATTTCCCAAGGCGCCGTGGCCATAGCGCGTCCTCGTCACCTGGTATGATGGACGGTTTAAAATCGATTCTAACATTTATCAGAACTATAGGATTCATGCAGTAAAAACAGTAAACTCATTAGGAGAAAAAGAGTTAACGGCAGCTGGTTTATTCCAAGATAAAACATAAATTGATAGTAAACGCACACTGTCGTGATTAGCTCATCGGAAATTCTCAACTTTCGTATTTAATTCTTTACTCCACAGCATTAATAAAAGCAGGGAATTTTCATGTCCCCGCATACGTAGTGCTTTTTCATAAAGATGCTGGTAGCTTTACGCAAGGCGGTGATTATTCGCTAAAATCTTCACATGGTAGTTTCGGTATCTTGATGAAAGCAGCTTCCTTCCTGATGTAAGCTCTGATGTAAGTACCCCTGTATCTTCACAACCAACGATCAATTTGCAAAACGATGTCGGCATTTTGTTCTTATATTGATTACTGTGGTCAGACTAGCTCCATCTACTCCTGGTTCTGAGTCATCGAGAGAGGCTTTGATGCAATAATTTTTGTATTAAGGCTATACTATTCGCTGGTTTGGGATTAGTTTTCAGCCTGTTGATCTTCATTTTGATGCTAGTACTTCATTTATTTCTCTAGAAGGTATCAAAGGAAAGTTGTAGGGTTCCTGCTGTAACTGGAAACTAAAGTCCTTACTAGACAAATAGCGAGTTATCGCTGCGTCTTAAAACAACTCACAAAATACAGATGAAGCCTAACTTAACCTTTTTATTTAATCTTAGCAGAGGAGGCACAACTTGTGCTACAGCAGAAACTTCCAACAGACAATTAAATTCAGTCGTTGATAATGTAGTCTAAGACGACACATTGATTAGACTAAGATTAAGCTGGCTCAGGTATTTTAACAGGCAGGTATTTAAAACATTGACGAGCAAGAATGCTAAAGCCGGAATATAACTAGCATAGCATCAGATGGTAACGCACAGGCCTTGAATAGAGCCACGGGCTTTAACACGCCAAAAAAGTAATGACGGCTGTCCACATTGAATATGTGAACAAGAGGTGACCAGGACTGGTGCCCAATGACACCCTATACTAGCACGCCAGGTGCTGGGTCCGTTTCACGATAACGATTGCAACCTAGCAACTCGCTGTACTCTGGGCCTCCATACACGGATACATTAATCATGATGCTGTATGCAAAACCGGGATCTATCCCAAAAGACGCAGACGTCATTGCACTATCCAAGACGGAATAGTGGTTAGTGACGTAAACCACTCAGCTAGCTATACACATCCTATATCCGTGTCGAATTAGTTACAAACCCAGCTGATGTCAACCACTATCTGCCAGACCACAGCCTTGAAGCCAGGCGGCATTTATTAAATCAAGTAAACACAGATTAAAACCTGATCGTTAGTGACACCATGAAATGTGCGAATACTGAGGATATGCACACTACGCAGAATACAAATAGGTTACCGCATAATACAAATACTAGATAGGTATATATAATATTAGATACATAAACCGTTACAACTAATTACAAATACAGTCGATTCCGGTTAATTGGACCACCAGATAATTGGACCAGCCGCTTTTTCGGATCGAATCCTAAAGAACCGAAACAAATCCTATGTATATAAGCCTAATACTATTCGCTTATTTGGACCAAAATTCCGTTTAATGGGAAAAAACACGTGAGAGCGAATAAGAAACAGAAGCCATAAGTCGGCCGCGTACCGGTCTGCGACATATGGGAGGATCTGTAGCTGCGCTCCACAGGAAAACGCTTTATCAAAGGTGAGGAATTCCTTAAAGTGCATGACAAGAGCAAATCCAGTGGGAGGTGAACACGCGCACCATTTTCTTTGACCTTTCTTAAAACAGAGCCGCCAGTAGCCGCAGCCAGGTTATTGGTCCCACTGCGTCTCCGATTTTCGAGGAAATGAACAATAGAGTGTTCGGCTCCACCTGAAAGGAATTCCCGCCTGTCAATCATGAATAAAGTTTATACGAGAAACCTATCATTTCACCACCCTTTTGGGATGATTTTAGTGCCAAAGCTTTGAATGGCGAATATTTAACTCCCTCTTGACCTCAACATCTTGAGCCCGAAACACCAAGGTTACTTCAGACCCCTTTAATCAGTGACCTATGCGCTTGCCTTGTCTTCCCTGCCAAAATGCTACGACGGGACCTGACATTAGCTGAAAAAATTGGTTTCCTGGATAAGATCAGGCAACAACCACGGAACACTAGTCAGCGTCGGTTGGTGTTAATTACCGGATTGGCAAAGACTACAATTTGGCGCTTGATAAAATAACAGAAGAATTGTTGTTTTATCAAGCTGCGAGAAGAATAGATACGATGTGAAGGACAAGGAGGAACTTTCAAAAAACGGAAGCGTGAAGGCAAGGATCCAGACGTCGATAAGGACCTTAATGAATGGTTTGCCATTGTTACTGAACAAGCTGTGCAAGTGAGCGGCCCAATGTTAAAACGAAAAGTAGAAGAACTCGTTAAAATGCTGGGCCACGATGACTTTAAAGCTGCGGATGGTTGGTTGTCTCGATGAAAATCTAGACATGACATAACATTCAAGAAATAACATGGCGAGAAAGAAAGTGCTGATAGTGCAGGTGATGAAGAATGGAAATCAACAAAACTGCCCGAGTTTCTTGAAAATTATTCAGCTGACATCTACAATGCTGATGAAACTGGGATATATTACCGTACTACGCCGGACAGCTCGTTAAATTGCAAACATGATGCACTCTCTGGCTCCAAAAAAGCGATGGATCGTGTAACTGTCTTGTACTGCTCAAACATATCAGGAACGGACAAGAGGAAGCTGTTGGTTATAGGAAAAAGCTCTCAGCCTCGCTGCTTTAAAGGACTTAGGCTGGACAGTTTACCAGGACTTTGTGGTGATGTTTGTGTATCGTGCGAACAGAAATGCGTGGATGACCTCTGAACTTTTTAAAGAATGGCTGAAGGATTGGGACAGAGAGCTACAACGCCATCGAGAAAAGTGCTGCTTCTTCTTGACAATTGTGCAGCGCGTCGTCATTTAGATTGCTTGAAGAACGTCCAACTGGAATTTCTACCTCCCATGACCACAGGTTTGGTCCAGCCAATGGACATGGGCATCGTTAAAAATCTGAAGACTCTTTATCATGCAAGGTCGGTTAATTACATTCTTGAAGCAATTGAAGAAAGTTTTCTGACCTCATCCTCAAAAGTCAGCGAAGTCAATGCAAAGGTCAACATCTTCCAAGCAGTTACATTTGTGGCCGACAGCTGGCGAAAAGCGAGCAGTGAGATAATTCAGAACTGTTTTTCTCACTGTGGTTTTAAGCACTTGGTTTTGGCGATGGATGTGGATATGCTTATTGAAAGTGAAAATGATGACGGACATGTGGAACTTAAACAGGTACAAAATTACGAAGAATTTTTATCCATCGCCAACGAGCTTCAATGCTACGATGAAAATGAAGATTACGGCGCTGCAATCGTTGCTCGAGTTTCAGCAATACACACGACAGCATTGGAAGACCAAGAAAGTGATGATGATGATGCCGCTAATAAGTTGGTGCAAGTGACAACACAGGATGCGAGGAAATGCATTGAATCTTTGCGTCGCTATTTCATGCAGGAGGGAAATGATGGCAGTTCCATTGCTGCATTAGATGTTTGGGGAGATTTCGTTCACGTGCAATCGTCAAAAGAATGCGTCAGATCACATTGGATAAATTCTTCAAATGTTGACTGGAACTTGGTAAGTACTTGTTTTTATTGTGCTTCGCATGCTGAGTATCGTGGAGATCGTTTCTTAGAATTTGTTTCTAAATTAATTTTCTCAATGAAAAAAGTTCGACTGTAGTTCTTGTTTGTACATGTATGTTCGCCATTACCGTGTGTACCGCACAATAAAGGTCACAATTTCATTTTAGTACATGATTTACATGTACATTTACTGTTTGCTACATATAGCACGTTCCGTCTTACAACATAGAGCATGTTCGTGTAATAGGACCAGCCGGTTATTAGGACCAAAATGATCGCTTCCCGATGTGGTCCGATTAACCGGAATCGACTGTACTAAAATACAAAAAAAAGAATTCAGCTTTAAAGAAGCTGAAAAGAAATTCTTGCATAAGCTGAAAAGAATTCTGCTTATGCTAAGCATATTTTTGACACAATCATGTATTGTAGGCTTTAGCTTCTACAGAGCAACCCTTTATGTTTCAGGCTCTGAAACATTTGTGGCCAAAAGCTTATGCTTAAGTATTTTAGCCCGATGTTTGCTAAATGTGGGCAGGAGAGCACAAAGTAGTCTGAAGGACTCTTGTCCCCACACTCCCAGCTGCTGTCCTCTCTGAGATCAAAACGACTTAAATAATCAGAAAAAGGGCCATGTCCCGTGATAAACTTTGATATATAATTGCTCACTAAATGCGGTTCCAGGGACACTTTGAGAAAAAACTTCACCCGACGTCCTAGTCCCATTGCTCTTGCCAGTTACTCATTTTTGAAGAGCCTGCTTCATCCGGTTTCGTTTGGTTTATTTAGCTATGGCAAAGCACTCGAGGGCTATCAGCCTAAGAGGAGAAAAACTCTTGCGGAGGAGTTTCTAAGGAAAATTGGCTCGTATACACCTTACACATTGGGAAAGCCATGAGAACGTCCATGCATCCATCCCGTTCGCCGGGATTCGAAACCCAGCCCGAAATATAAGTGTTTAGCGATTTTACCGTTCGGCGCTGGTGGGCTTCTTCAGGAATGCATTGGGCATTAATGTTAGAACTTTCCCTAGTGATTTGAAGTTCACCGCTTCTTTGGCAGCAGTCTCCCCTAACGCATGGCTTGTAATTCTCGTGTAAACAGGAAGCCAATTAAGAATGGTTCTTTGTGAGACTGACATTCGTAACAGGATGCCTTGAATGTTCTGTAATATTATATTTCTGGAACTGGCCCAGGCTGTTGCTGTTAGGCCCAAGGCAGAATCGGTGTAAATGTGCTTGGACACATTAGGTCATGTTTACTTGTGTATAAAAGTGCAGCTCTAATGACAGTTAAATAAGCTTGGCCGAAGGCGTTGACTTCCGGAGTACCTTTGCAATTAAATGCAATTACCTCCACAACTTAATTAAGAAAGACTGAGATGGTTAAGAGTGAGCAATAGCTGAGTACAGTAGACAGAACAGTTAAAGATTAAAAGAGGGAGGAAATAGATAAGGAGTCCAAACAATGGACTAGAGAATCTTCGAACTTCTTTCACTAGGTGGAAAGAAGGGTGAAGAGGAGTTGATAATGATCCTTCAATTTTCCAAACTTTCATAGAAAGTAGGAAGATCGAGGATAAGAATAGGAGGATTCCTGAAAGCATTGTGCTGAAGGAATGAAAGGAAAGTGATTACAGCCGGGAAGCTGAATAGCCCCAGGGCTGGGGAAAGGTAGTTAAGGTATCGCGGAGAGTCGCAGAGATTGCTAATGCCTTGGGGATGGGCGGTGGGGGGGGGGAAAGCAGGTCTTGCAACCTAAAAGCTTGCTTCGTGTGGGGAAAGACGACTGGAATGTGTGGGGGGGGGGGGTTCGAGCTTCTTCATGAGGTGAGTGGAACGTGCCTTATCGGCAAAATCTTCGAATTTGGGAACAATGCTTGAGAGAAAGCTTGTGGTTTGGGTTTCAAGATCCGTGTTCTTAAACTTACGGGAAAATAAATCTACTTTTTGAACTTAAGCGAATTTAATTTAATCGAAAAAGTATTTATATTTTAAAAATTAATTGCTGCATTTCTAATTACGGTATTTATTTTCTGTAAACGGAGAATTATAGAGAAAATTTTATATTTTAAGATGCTATAAACAATTCATAAGGGTTCGAATAAAGTATTTATATATTTACAGTTATAATGGAATATTTACAAGGTGCGTGGTTTTAAGGAGGCAGAGGTCTTGGTTGTTGGGGGGCAAAAATTTCTGAAGGGGTAGCACGGATAAGGTTCCCGGGTAAACAAGGCCAGATTAGGTCTGGCGGGAAACTAGAGTTAATTAAGGTCGCCGGGTTAGGCCCATGAAGTGCCTTAATGATTAATTTGGAATAAAGATAGAATCCCTAGTCAAGCAAACACCTTCGCTTCGGCTTTCTAGGGAAGATGTTGTATGTTCTCTCTAGAACACTCCTAGGCCGTTTGGCAGAACTAGGTTCTGCCGGATTGTAAGCTGGGAGTGAATGCAAGACTGGGTTTTCTATCTGCAATAATCTATTAAAAATCTTGGCCGAATTTTGCCGGAAAAAGGCATCTAAGGGCAGAATTTGGAGATCATTATGAAGCACTTCATTTCGGACGAAATAATGAGCATTTGTTAGGATGCGTAGCGTTATGCTCTGGAATACCTGGATCTTTTTTAGGTGGCTGTTTGCCGCAGTTGACCAAACAACTGCTGCATAGGTTAATATTGGTAAAATTGTACTTTTGTACAGAAGAATTTTATTTTTTAAAGATAATTCGCTGGAGCGACTAATTAAGGACATCAAATGCGTCCTAGTCGTCCTGGCTTTAGCAATTGCATAATTTATATGGGTACTCCAGAGCAGCTTCGCATCCAGATAAACTCCCAGATATTTGTATGCATCCACCCAGGGTATATCTTCATCAAATAACCTGAGTGGTGGGATTTGGCTATGGACATTCCTCTTTCTGGAAAAGAAAACTGTGGCGGCACTTTTGGCGACGTTAATTTTGATTTTCCAGGTAATGAGCCAGGACTCCAAGTCTGTCAAATACAGCTGTAGGTGATTGAGAGTCTGGTGCAGTGTTGGGTGCTGCGAAATGATGGCTGTGTCGTCTGCATAAAGTGCTAGATCGACACTAGGTGACTGTGGTATGTCATTTACATACAAGTTGAAAAGATAGGGACTAATTAGTCCTCCATGTGGGACACCGGCCAGGATAGGGCGAGGAGAAGATACGGAATTTCTTACTTTGACAGAAAATGAACGATTAGTGAGGTAGGAGTGCATGAGATGCACGAAGTTTGCCGAAATTTCAAGTCGCATGAGCTTGAATAAAATTCCGATATGCCAACACCTGTCGAAAGCCTTAGCTACGTCTAAATAAACGATAGCTGTGGGCTTTCCACTGCGAGACCCTGTATGAATGATTTCTACTACCCTCAGTAGCTGGGTCTGAGTTGAGTGTTTAGCACGAAAACCGAATTGCTGTGGAATAATAATATTTCGGTTTCGGCAGAAATCATTCAGGAATCTAAGCAGTATAGCTTCGTAAATCTTACTAAGTGAAGACAGGAGGCTGATCGGTCTGTAATTTTGAGGGACCTTAGGGTCCATAGCAGGTTTTAGAATAGGAATGACACAAGCATTCTTCCAGCTATCAGGAAAATATTTTAACCGTAGCATTGAGTTAATCAAAACTGCTAGGTAAAATATGAATTTGGTGGGTAAGTTTTTAATCATGCGATTACTAATCCTATCCAGGCCAGGTGCCTTTCCGGGCTTGAGATTCTTAATAATCATATAAATCTCGGACATGGTTGTAGTGATGGGTTCCTCAGAATTTGTATCTGAGGAGAGAAACTCTTCAACTTGGTGTTGGACGTCATGCGTGTGCTGTGCACAGGTATCGAACATGAGTCCAGTGTTAGGTGAAAATTGTGTTTGAAGGCTGTCCGCTATACGTTCAGCCTTCTCAGTGTCTGTTAATGCCATCTGGTTATTAACCGTGCCCATTAAGGGGGGAATGTCGTGTTTAGGTTTGCGTAGCCGAGCGCTAGCTTCCCAAAGGCTATTGTCTGAAGTCTTTAAGGACTTAAGATAATTAGAATATTTTTCATCTGCATATTTTTTAATATCAGACTTGATCTCATTCTGGAGTCTTCGCAGTTGTACTCGAAACTGGTCTAAATGAGTAGTTTGCCAATTCCTGCGAAGACGGTTTTTAATTTTGATTTTCTCTTTAATGAAATCAGGTAATTTATAATGATTAGATCTAAATTTGGGTTTGGAAGCAGCCGTAAACGCACTTCCCAAAGTTTGGTTGAGCCTGTCAAGGGCTAAGTCAACCTCCTGATTATCGCTAATTTTGATAGGGGGGAGAATACTTTTGTCCAAAACATACCGAAAATTGTCCCAATTAGTAGAGACTTGCGCCGGTAAATTTTGATTAATTTTGGAAGTTTTAAGGGTGAGGTGAACCGGGTAGTGGTCAGAGGACAATTCCGGAATCACTTCGATCGAATAATCTACAGGAATATTTTTGAATAATGCCAAATCAATAATAGAAGGGGCACCTAACCCCCCAGGAAACTGGAAATGGGTAGGTGTGTTCGGCGCTATAATTTGGATACGGGCGTCCTGAGCCCAAATTTTGAGTTTGTCACCATAATTGTTGGCAGTGACACAATCCCAACTTTTATGGCGGGCATTTAAATCTCCTGCGATAATCAGGTTATTAGCAACACCACTTAATTTTCTGAGATCAGAGATAAATGCTGGTCCCTGTCTCGGAGGCATATAGCAGGACGCTACTGCTATGGGGGGGCAATTTGGAATATGAATTTGGATAATAGTCGCTTCTAGAGCCTCCAGTGGTGGCGTAGGTATTCTAGAATGTTTGATAGTGCGTTTTACATAGATGCTAGTACCGCCACTAGCGCGAACAGTGTCACTGATGCATACCTCGCGATCATTTCGGTAGCAGAAATAATTTGCAATATTCGCGCTAAGTCCCTCTACCAGATGTGTCTCCTGAATGAGGAAGAGGTCCATGCGATGCTCATTAATGTAATCCCGGACTTCGTGGATTTTTTTCTTTATGCCGTTGGCATTCCAAAAGCTAATTAATAAGGAATTATCATCACTGAAACTGTTGAATTTAAAGCCTTAATTCAGAAGGCCGCAGTATGCCTCGTAAATATGAAATGCTCTCTCAGGCCCCGTGGAGACATTACGGAGGTGTGGGAGAGCATTTCGAAATGCTTTTAATAGTAATTGATGTTCGATACCGAACTCCGAAGCGATTTGAAACACGCTTCGGAGGGTATCGGTACAGCTGCTGTCATCTGCCGCTTGGGCTGGAGCCTGGGCCGTTAGCTTTGGCCGGGCGCTCAATGATGGTTGCTTTTCTGCTTTCTGCGGCCCCTGAATTTTATTTTTAGGCGTCTGAAACCCAGGATTACCACGTCCGGAGACGATTTGACTAAATGAGGGGTCCGTGCTACCTAATAGTGGCTTAGCCGGAGCTGGTACGAAATTTGACTTCCCGCCATCCGGTCTAAAATGGGGGTTTTTAGATTTATTCCTAGGGTTTCTAGGGCAATGAAACCAGTTGGCTGCGTGCTGGCCAAGGCAGTTCGCGCAGGTGTTAGGCTCCTCTGGGTCTTTGGTACACTGGTACGCAAAATGCGGCCCAGCGCACTTTAGACATTTTAAAGGCAGCGTACACACTGCCGAACTATGGAAGAAACCTTGGCAGCGCCAGCACTGGCTCGGCCCTTTCTTCCCTATATGCCTTTCAAATTTTATTTCCACTCCAAACATGAGTGTTTCTTCATATATGTCGTAAGCATTTAAACTTGGGTTCAACTGAACCAAAAATAAGGGCATGGGATGGCGGGATTTGTGCCTACGTAATTGTGTCACTGAAATGACAGAGTATCCCAGAATTTGAAGTTCGGATTTAATTTTTTCCGCCTTCGCGGTATTGGGAAGGCCCCTTAATCGGCCTGTCCTCTTTGAGATTAAAAGATTTGTACTCGGCCCCCTGATTTGTAAGAATCTGGGCGACCGAGCGGTAATCATTCTCATTTTCCATTTCAATTCTAAGATACTTGCCTTTCATGCGACAAATTGCCGTAGGCACTGTTGCTTGGACTATAGAAGTCAAAAATTCGAAATCTCTGGGATCTACGAAAAAATATGGTATTTTTCGTTTATTATTTTTGCTGGCTGTGGCTGAGGGGGGGGGAGTACCAGTCCCGGCTGAATCTTCGTTATCTTCAATACTTTCCCTCTGCTGAGGGGGGGGGTCATCCACTGGCTGAGTTGGGGGGATGTCGTCATCTACCCTTTCGCTCCAGAAAGGAGGAATTCTATTCTTACTGTGACCTTCAGGGTCAAGATCCTTGTGCGCCCCGCGTGCAACTAAATGACGGGGGGGGGGCTGCTGAAAGCCTTCATTATCGGTCTTCCTAATCTTTCTTGATTTGGGGGAATTGGGTTCTCTATTATTTAATGACATTTTTTTCGTACTGGCAATTAATTTTTCAGCCTGTAATTTGGCTGGTTTTAGAATAGTTTTTGATTTTTTTGGGCTTTTAACTGGGGTAGTTTTAACACTATCAGAGTTTTTCTTAGGTTTTTCTGCAATTTTAACTTCTTTTTCTAGGGAATCACTATTTTTCCTACCTACATTCAGAATTTTCTGAATGCACTCATCTTCAGTAGCGGGTATCGCAAAAAGCGGCAATTCGAGACGTTTGGCAAGACAAGTTAGAGAATTTAAAGTAATCTTACTTTCTTGTTGAACACACTTTAAATCGATGTTCTCGAGCGGAGTACTCCTTCTGCTTCTGCTGAGGGTCTGCTCCAGATCCGTAAATCTTGCTTTTAATAGGTAAAGCTGTTTAATCTGTATTAAGACATCATCAGGATTCAGTTCCTGCACTGAGCATGCAAGAGGCTGAGAAATAGTATTAGAGACAGGTTCCGCCGAAGGAACAGATGTATCCATGGAGGCATTTTCGTCGGTTTTACCGGCCCGTAAGTCCGGCGTCGCGTCGCTGCAGGTGGCGTGAGCGGAGCTCATCTTATAGCAACCTTCACCCTTGGCGTCCAACCTCCGAATCCCAATAAGCTTGGGAAACGCAACAAATCTCAATTTCCGTCTCCATACATGTGTCACATCACCCTCTACAAGAAACAAAACCCACTCCAAGGGCCTTCTGGTGTTTTGAAGCTATGCGTGTATACACCTTTTGGCCAACTGATTTGCAGTGTGGTATTAAAGTGAATCGTCTCAACAATATTGTTTTCTTTACTTTAGGGGTTGTGCAAAATTTCCGAAACCCAAGGATACTACTAAAGCTAAGACATATGCAGACCGCTTTATTACAAATAAGTCATATGCCTCTTCTCTATCCACTGGACTTGCACCCGAGGCGCTTAACGAAGCTAAGCTCGTGCTTAAAAGTCTCACCTATCTCACCGATTCGGACTACTTGCAAACTTAAAGGACGTCAAGGCTACAAATGATGCATCTTCTACACAGCTACATCATTTATAATTTCGTCATAAGTTGTGTTCCTATTCGAATGATGTGCTGGAACGCCTGCGGGCTCCTCAGCAGACTCAACGAGCTGCAGTACTTTCTATCTGTGCACGATATAGACATTGCCTGTATTACAGTTGACAGCAGAGTCTGAACACCCGTGCGGCTTACTTAGACTATTCGGGTCTAGTGCAGGCTCCGCAACTATACAGAGCAACACCTCATGGGCCCTATAAGGGCATACATTGATCCTGCATCATATACACATGTTTACATAGTTCATAATATATGCTTACATAGTTACATAGTTCCTAATATATTCTTACATAGTTACATAGTTCATGACAGACATAGTTCATAGTGCATGCTTATATACAAGTAGTTCATAATACATAGATCTTTCATAATACATGCTTATATAGTTCATAATATATTGAGCCTGTTACATAATACATGCTTACATAGTTCATAATAATTTTCATTGGCGATAATACATACATGTTTAATAATATATACAGTGCTTAGGCTATGCTGATCTCTACTAAATCTGTAGAGGAGGAAAAAAAAGAGAGATTGACTGGGATCTATTTCACACTGCACAAATCTGTTCCCGATTCCTCCTAGTTTCTGCATTATCTTGCATATTTTGCTGCGAAATGATGGCTGTTTGAACAGATAACGCTTATGAGAAACTGCCTGTTCCGGAAGCTGCACATGCCACTGTGCGGTTAGAGGACATTGGGTCAAGTAATGGTCTGGTTTACCCATGGCTCCACAGACACAACTTTCGGTATTTGCAATTCCTCGCTCATAGTAATAGGAGGGGAAAGGCTCGTGCCCTGTCACAAATCTCGTTATTTGCGAGGATAATTCAAGATGATCGAGCGAAACTTTATAGTAGTATTCATAGGTCCTCCTGCTTTGTTCGGTAGTGTCCCATTCCCATTGCCACTGGTGCTGAGCTGCTATCCTTGTCACTTTTTTAACGTGAGACCACGGGAGTTTGGTAATAACGCTTTGAGCATCAATATTGTGTGCTGCTTTTTTTGCTAGCCTGTCAGCTTCCTCATTACCCTGAATGCCGGCATGCGCCTTTATCCAAGGTATGAGGGTATTCGTTGTCGGCGAACGCACCTTTAGCATGTCCTGAATCCCCACTATGATAGGAGAAAGATGTCTGGGACTTCGTAAGGCATATATGACTGACAGGCTGTCTGTAAGAATATTGATAAGGGATCCTACTGGGGGGCTTGTTAACTCGATAGCTTTGCGAATCGCAATTGCTTCAGCCTGGAAAACTGAATTATTCTGTCCTATATGACCTTTCCATGTTATCAGCGTTTCCTTGTTCTTAGTTACTATGAGGCCACATCCTACTTGTCCGTCAACTTTTGAACCATCCGTGCATACATGGTACTGATCCTCTATGTCAGAGTCATCTTTCCGTGATGTGTGGGCCGAGACTCCTTTTCCGTAGTTAGACGGACAAATAACATTTACTGGCCTTCCTTCTTCATAAGGGCTGTGCTGAGAGGTGGTGTGTGCTATAACCCCTTTTCGATGGTGTGAAGGATGGGTTGCATTTATGAGTCGTTTTGTTTCATACTCCTCTGGATCATAACATAGTATTATTAGTCTGGATCATCAGATAGTAGCGCCTGTATTACAGAGAATCATGCCTGCCCGGGAGGGAAACTTCACATCCCAAATTACCCATGTATTCAAATGGGATAGACTGTCTCATCGCGGTGGCGGTGCTCTCCTTTACGTCAAAAGACAACATAACTGCTGCCTTGTCAGCGTTAATAGAGACTCTAGTTGTGAAGCCGTTATGACTTGTGTTTCCCTGCCGAACTTTAAAAAATTTTTCATCACTGTTCTATAATTCACCACAAAAAAGGCTCTCGGATGCGCTCCTACACGCTGTGATTCCACTGGATCCTCCTACAACAGTAGCGGAAGACTAACGCAAAGCATAAGGGCTGGAATTGCCGAAAGGGCAACCCAAATGGCTCTGTCTAACATAACTTCATATTAAATAAACCTGTATCTATCCACGTACTCGATGAATACACTTATAGACCTGCCAATCTTGACAAATCTGATATTTTGGATCTCATGATTAACAATACGTCAATCCCAATTGCAATTGACGTTAATACGAACTGAGTTCTGACCATCTTCCGTTCCTCGCTGTGCTAGGTGTTTCAAAACCAGACTTCTGCCCGCAAAAGAGTATCACGGACTGGAATCTGTTTCAAAATCTCATGGTTAATGATACGTCTTAACCTCAAGGTCTGCAAACTACCTCCGGAATTGAACATGCTATTTTAAATCTTACTAACAAAATTCTTAAAGCTCTCAAAGACGCCTCAATTTCAGTGTGCTATACTGACACTTTTTAAACTTCTTTCTAGGGTGCGTGAACTCATCAAAGAACATAACAAAAAACGTAAACTTTCCCATCTCCATTGTGATCATGCTCTTAAAAAATCTATCAATAAGCTCAACCGGAAATTAAGTCTCCCATCAAGTGATTTAAACATGAGTTATGGGAAGATAAAATCCTGAACCTCGATCCAACTAATAACAACTTTTGGAATACCATAAAAAATTTCAAAAGCTCATTTCCCTGTAACAGACCTATTTTTGATGGAAACCTTATTGCATATCCATCAAAAGATAAAGCTGAAATTTTTTCTAATTATCTAGAAAATCAATTCACTCCTAATTCTTGGCGGAGCGATGACAACTTTGAACTGAACACATTGTTCCTGCTCTGTGAGTGGTTAAATGCTCCGTCAGTGAAAAATCTGCTTGTTTTCACCACCCCGGCTGAGGTAACCTAACTCATCAAGAAACTGAGGATTAGAGAAGCCCTTGGCATTGACAGGATTACAAATGCAGCTGTGAAACATCTTCCTTTCAATACCATATGCAAATTTACTTCTATTCTGAATGCCTGCCTCATGCAATCGTACTTTGAGATGTGCTGGAAAAAGGCAAAAATTATCGTGATTCTTAAACCCGGAAAAGACCTCACTAAGCCTGAAGGATATCGACCTCTCAGTCTCCTCCCGGGATTAGGAAAACTTTATAAATGCACTATTATGAACAGAATGAACTCTTATGTCAGTCTTCTGCCACCGGAGCAATTTGGCTTTCAACAGCTACTGTCCACTAACAACTAAACAGCTCACAAGAATTACGGAATTTATCGAGGCTGCGAAGCATAACGTGCTCAGTATTGCACTCTTCTTCCTAGACGTCACGAAAGTTTTTGATCGCGTCTAGCATGAAGGGCTCATCGTCAAGCTCATGAACCTTAACTTTTCTAGAGAACTTATCCTCCTGCTCCTTTCTTTCCTGAGCAGTCGGAGCTTCTGTGTTTTCATCGGCTCTCACATTTCAGAAGACAAAGCTATTCACAGTGGTGTGCCTCAGGGAAGTATCCGTGGACCGATCCTATACCTCTTTTATGTGGCTGATTTTCTAAGGCCTAGCTTCCCTACTAATTCACGACTGGCGTGTTACGCGGACGACACAGCACTGGCTGTTAAATCCGCTAACACTAACCATGCAATTCGCAAGCTTCAGGACAGCATCCCTGAAACTGGGGACTGGTGCTGTAAGCAAAGGGTCTCCATTAATGACCAAACGTCTCAGTTACTTGTTATTCGACGCGCAAAGAAAGCACAATCTGTGAAAAGACAACTCTTTATCTTTAATAATGCCGACCGTCTTGTCTCACACGCCAAGTTCCTCGGTGTCATTCTCAATAAAAAATTCAGCGGGTTTTACCACATCAAATATGCCAAGCAGAAGGCTAACTTTGTCATTCACAGCCTGCTGCCCCTCATTGGAAAATACTCAAAACTTGGATTTGCCAAAAAACAGCACATCTATCTTGCCGGTCATTCGACCCATTCTCACTTACGCCTCCGCAGCCTGGGCTGCAGCTACTAAAAATGATATTAATCAACTTCAGGTTATTCAATCAACGGTTCCTCGTTACATTACCAATGCTCACTTTTATGTCAACAATGAACGTCTCCATTCGGACCTAGAAATTGACTTCATCAGTGATTACCTGACCAAGACAAATGACCGTTTCTTCAACAGTGCTAAACAGTTCGACGTTCTCTCATACTTTCGGACGTTCCATTATAATTTACTTAATGAGGATCGTTACCTGCGCCCACTGGTTCACGAAAATCAAAATTTCCCGACTTAAAATCTCTGTTCCTAAACGAGGACTTTCTATACGAATTTTCTCAATTTTTCTCTGTTCTCTATAAGATAATGTAATTACTTCCCTACGCACCAATCATACGCCTGCATTCCGTTTTGACAACTCATGTACTATACTCGTATGTAATTTTAACGCTCTGTAACGAGTTTTGCGATTTTCTCACAACTCCTATCAGTGTTACGCTTACTGCTTGACCAATCAATATTTCTACGAACATTTTAAGTGGTTAGTTGCCATTTCCTGCACTTTTGGACATTAGGTGGACTTACGTTTTATGCATCGGTCTCTACCTGCAAATGCGATGACGTCACGCTCTGTAAGTGTATTCATTATTACCTGTATATACTGCTGTAAATATTTATTTATGTATTTTAAACCCCTGATATTAATTTGATAGAACTTTTTGTCTTATCTGGCCTGTAATGATCTGCAGTCCCCCTTCTTCCCCTCGCTGCTGCTCTTCAGAGATTCACGCTTACGAACACATTACTGTCAAGTGCCCTTCGGGCCTAATTTCATAGAGCCGGAAAACGTCACACCAACTATGCGATATCTCCGGCATAAAGTGGAACTAGGAATATTGTTTTTAGGTGGACGGCAGAGAAGATTAGGTTAACAGACATAACTTCTCCCAAAGGCTCTTGGTTCGTCGCAAGCAGGAATCATTTTTACAGCCACTTCTCTTTCGACTAATAAATTTAATGGAGAAAAGCCTGCCATAATCTTTAGGGCTGCTGCTGAAATAGTTCGATATCCGTGTATACCATAAGCAGCTGTTATGTTTGTAGTGTGAGTACTGATTTCCTCACGTGGCCTGTGAGATTATTACTCCAAATTGCTGCTGTATATAAACAATTTGTTCGGCTACTCTCTTGTACCATAGCCTCAGTAGCTTTCACTGGATGATGCATCGCTCTGAGTTTCTGGACCACATACTACTGGTAAGGGTATTAATTCTCTTTTAATGAGAAGCTTTGAGGCTGAAAATGATTGGCGAACCGAAAGGCCCAGGAGAACGCATGGATGTTTATAAGCTCATCATTTCTCATTTCTCTGCGGTAAAGCAGCACTCAAAATACACGGTGAAGCGAAATCCTCTCGACAGGTTATGGT
>KK115706.1:34243-47785 GCA_000611955.2 Stegodyphus mimosarum
GAGAAGACACTCAGACTGCCACCTAACGCATTTTTAAGTTGCGCAATTATTTGATTTTTATTACAAAATTTTTTAAATAATGCAATGGAAGCGCTGACAAAACATTCTTTTACGATTTCTGTTTTAGTAACTGGTTGATGTACAAGATGAATAAAAAGTATCTCGCGAAAAATGGAAACACAGGCAGAGGGGACCGAATTAAACAGATTTTGAGATAGCATGTGAGTGGGAAAATGGCGCGCTGAGGTGGTACTGAGCTGGAAATATAGCGTTCCGGCTGGTGTTCTGCGTGTGGACTTAGTACATTATTAATGATGCTATATGAACGCAGACCTGGTTGATATGCATTTTAACTACAATTTTTAGGCTGTGGGTAAAAAAGGTGCAACTCCTCGGGAATCGTTCTCCGTACCTCCTTTGTGTAGCTCCTGCAATTTTAACCGCAGCCCCATAGATAAAATGCGTATCGGTGAGTTCCACGTTTGTGTAACAATACATACTGCTCGAAATTCTCACGGGGATTGATGATTGACGGCAGCAGAACGTTCTTATCCTCCACTCATTGCGCCATGTTTGCACAAACATTCCACTACAAAATCTGCTAATTTCGGTCCCCTTCACCTGTCTCAGCATTTTTGCGAGATATTTTTGAATTATCCTGTATTTGCCACACATGTAACAAATTTCATATGATACTCTTCCCTGATGTATGTTGCGAAATTCATCGCGGACTTTATATTTTGTTGTTGCTGCAAAATTTCTTCTACAACGTCAATTTTTTCATTTCTCATTACAGACCCTATAAGAAAACAGACACAAAATCATTTATACTTTGTAATACAATGGCAATCAATTGCGTGTTTTTTTAATATCAGTCTCATGGCAAAACAAACGAGTTCTTGACCATGTTGATTTTACACGACAAAACATTCTTCTCACTCGTCTGAAAATAATATATTTTTGCCAGATCTTTAAGAAAGATCTTGCGATTATGGATACCAAAGTTCTACAAATGTACGCCCGGAAATTAAAATACTGTATTAATTCCGCATACCCGTTTTATTAATTTTATCGTGCGAAATTTGACAGGGAAAAATTGCGCGAATAATTTCTGAAGCCCGCGGTTACAGCAATAACAAATTAAATTCATTCATAGATAACTAAACTATAATAGTATTATTTGACAGAAACCCACATTCCAAAAAGAATACATGGTAATATCAATATTGCAATATCTAACAAAGTACCTTCTTCCTTACTTCATCTTGAATTCCGTCATCTCTTACTCCTGTCTATTTCTACTCTCTAGGCCTCAAATCATTTAGTGCTGCTGTTATACCTCAAAAGGCGTCGCTGTTCAGTCTGTATTGACACGTGAAATGATCTTCAGATATCCCCACCGTCTTGAAACTCTCACCTATTATGACTTCAACAATTACTTACTACCCATGTACCCAAAATGCACACGGTTTCCTAGATACTTCCGGTGACAGTAAAATCGTACTCACTCATCATAAAACTTTCGGAGATAATTTTTGAATGGTTTATTAACTGCTCATTTGTTTTTTACATCTTATATAACATGTCCGGAGAAGCTGTTCAACACGACCAGTGACGTCATATGTAGAAAAGCATTTGGACGACACTATTTTATTAAGTCGGACGACATCAGCCTTCCTTGTTTATTTTAACTATAATACTATTGGAGAGTTTTTGTTTCAGCAATGTCTTCCGTTTAAAAATTTCGCAAAGCGGCAATTTTTTATTCCCAGTAGTTGTGTAAAAAGATACAGGACCATGCGCTTTCTATATAGCCAAGATTATAGTCGTACTCTTTTCTTCACTGGGTCAAACCAGAGAAATTCTATAATCATCTGGCAGACTTTGTACAAGACTTGTTTATTTCTTCAAATTGAGTCCACTTTGTCTCATGAAATGATTGGTCCCTCTTGTGCTCGCTTTAAACTGTTTGGCTATAGTGCCACATTTCTTCACTTCATCCCATGTTTTCATTTCATGTGACAGAGCTATACCATTATTTCTTCTACTTCACCGTCATTTTGGGGTTTTTGGTGCTACAAGTGTTTTCTGCTTTAAATTTGTCCTCCTTAGTACATCTTTTTAATTTCTCTAGTATCGAATCTTACGTACTTATTTACTCTGCGTTTTTTAAAAAAAGATTTTTTGATCATTTATGCAAATACATAATTTGGATTTATGAGTTATAAGAGTCATGTTTATTATGAACTCTTATGTCTTATAACAAATTAATACCTTTTCTATGAGCTATTGTGCACTATTATGACTGTTTTCATCACTAATGTACTTTGATATTTTAATGTGTTTTTAATATTTATATTATTTTATATGTACATTATGTTTATGTATAGTTATATGATTTAAGCATAGTTATGAATTATTATATGTAATGGTAACAATACTAATATATGGCTATGTAATCAATGCAATCAATATGTAATACCTATATTCATGTATCAATATGTAATATTTATGTACATGATTGTAATCAATTTGTAATATCTATGCCATGTAAATACCAACAATACAACATTTCCTAGCAACCACTGCAGTTTAACAGGTGGCAGTGGCTATGCATTCGGCTCTGGGTCTTGTCGACGCACATCTACGACTCCTTCCAATTTCACAAGGCGGTATCTCTAGAGAATGGTAGACGTAGCGCAAACTGATTAACCGCAATGGTAGAGGAATGATGCTTATGTCCCCTGTCACTCACACTAATTAGATTCAACACCAAACTGTATACAGGCAAGTTTTACAGCATTAAATTCAACGAATTCTAAAACTTATATTTTGCTTTTCAGCTTCTTTCAGTGGTTCTCAAATTTTGCAGTGCACTGTGCTCGTAGTATATATACCTCAAATGACACTTCTTTTATCTACAAATTTTCGATCCTAAAACAATTACTGTTAGAAATCATTTAGTCATCATTATTGTCATAATATTAGGGTATTCGTAACATTAGTTCCATTTACACCAGGGCGTACATGAATATGCAGCTCATCTAGCAAAATCAATCAAATGTCAGTTTGTGTTTGCTTCATTGTGATTAGCAGGTTCTTCTACCAGACTGGCATAAAATTTAACCATTAGAACATTTAGACAATATCCTTATACAAGTTTCTGTGACGTCGCAAGGCTTGGTTGCCTAGCAAAACGGCTACACTTATGGCACTTATCTCTTGCAAAACCCTCATGTGAACACTTCACAATTTTTTAACTTATCATTTTTAACCAGTGTAACCAGTGTTTCCACTGATTAAAAATGATAAGTTAAAAAATGTCATGGAGGAAGGTTCAGCACGACCTCTGCAGGTAGTTTATTAGCAACACAAAACAACCACATGTGGACAAATCTATTTTAGAATTCAAAGAAGCTCATTTTCTGAATGCCTTGATGAAGGGAAAATCATATGAATATTTTTAAAATTTTCAGAACTTCGTTCTAAACGGATAGTGAGGAACAAACACATCAATGTAACTATACAACTACAAAGGTTCATGCAAGATTAATTCAAGTTTTGCATATTTAGTCATATATCAGCAGTCATGCACATGACAGCAAATAGTATTTTAATAGCTATAACAGTCAACATAATCAATGCAGTAAGCTTGTCTGTATCCCAGTATTCAGGGATACAGACAAGCAGGGATACAGACAAGCTTACCCCAATGTCCGGGTATCATCGGTTGTACAAGTAACTCAATCAACACAACTGTTCCACAAAACGCTTTCCAAGGTATGTAGAGTTCAAATTTTTACATGTGTATTAAAAATTTTACTACAACGGCAGGTTACCTCCCGTTTTTGTTTGCAAGAATTGTCAACAAATTTTACACATGATAAAGTGAATAAATTTCATATATCAGCTTGCTAGCCACATGTTGCCCCCAGATTATGTATGGATGGCCCAAAATTTAATGTTTTCTTTTCGAAGTCACTTTGTATAAAATGTCTTGTTCTATCTCAGATTTAAGTTCAGCGTGGTTGAGTAAAATTATTTCTGAAGTCTATCAACGACCTCTATGCATAATGTGTGAATGGAACTCAGATATGATACTATAAACAATAAAGAATTATTTTATTTATAGTGACAAAAAACTCTCACAATCACAACCTAGAAAATATTAAAAACATGAGAAAAATGCATATATAGTACAAGGATTAAATAATAACTACCTTTTACAAATTTTTAGAACATTTATTACAATAACATAATCAGTTTCTAAACTATTTATTCACAGATATACACTAAAATATGATGAAATGGAAAATCTAATCAGCTGTTATTTTGGCATTGGCATCATGGTTTTGTTACATCAATGCACAAGGAATGACTTTTTAATCAGACAAAATATGAAGAAAGTATCAGAGAAATAACAATGAAGTCTTGTGACAGATAATTCATCCATATTATGAAAACACCACCTCTCTACTATAAAATCACTTTTGATAAATGTAGATTTGCAACTGTAAGAGAAAATACGCACATATAGATATAGATAGATACATACATACATACACAAGCATAAATAGGATGAAATTACTCACTAATAAGTAACTGTTGCACATGTTCCTTACATATTATATAAAGTCAGTCATGACAGTAAAAACTATTTTGTGCTATCTATGGTAGTTTACAGTCTAAAAGCCAAAGGAAAATAAAATACTGTTACTCACATACAAATACTACAGAAAAGAGCTCAGTGTCATCACAAAGTATTCTTATTTTACAACGATATTCAACAGGTGTGTAAAAGTCGCACTCATGTTTAACACATTGATTGCTATGTGCAATTTACATGATTTCCTCATGGCACCAACATGAATTTTTTATATGATGTCTTTATGTTGAAATATTACCTGCAAATGATAAGGTGAGTTATATAATCGCGTTTAATGCATTTTTAGTGGTGCTGGTGGGGTCACCAGTGAATCCTGAGGTTCTGTGGATAATTTTTTTTTATTTATTATTCTTCAAACCTATATAGTAACAATGGTATTATTTAAAAATTTATCAATATCGATATTTATTCTTAATTATGTATTTTTACTATTGGTCGCGTTGCTGGTCACTGGCAGCCACCACAGCACTGTAGCCGAGTTGAGTGCTGGCCACCAGTGACCCCCACGGCAGTCAACATGTTAATAAGGTGCCACATAAGAAAATACGATTTTAAATTCTCAGTTCTTAATTTTTTAGCTTCCCATATAGCTAAAAGTAACTGGTTTGCTCATTAAAATATAACTTTAAAAATGTAAATCCCAACAATAACTTGCAGGGGTATGCAAAATATCTTCAGTAAAATTCAAGACCATTAATTTAATAAAAATTTTGGGCTTTCATGTTTCTATACCGTTCATAAAGTTAATTTATCCCAATAGTTAAAGCTAATGAATCTTTTTTTTTAAGCTATTGAGATATGCTGTTATTTTGAGCATTAACCCATATCACACCAAGCAATGAAAAAATTAATATTTTTTTTATAAATTCTTAAATATGTGTTTCGCTAAGTTTATGTATACATATAAAACCAAAAACATTGCCAAATTTTCATTAGTTTGATCATTACAGCCTCTCCTAAAAATAGGACAATGGTATAATCTACTACTAATCATTCTTACATAGGTGGAATGGGAGAAAGCATCTTAATCATAGTCTAACGTTATATTTTTTACAGGTAATTGTTGGTTTTGTGATGCAGATCTTTAGCTGGCATCTTCTTTATCTACTTTCTGCTTTTTTTTTCACAATAAACACGTTCATTTCGAAACTTTAGAAAATTTTAACACTCAGTTTTCTGCAAGATTGATTTCTTGGAATAGAAAATCCCAAATAGGCAACTATTATGCGTCTTTGAAAATCAAGCAGGCTGATACTATCATAACTAAATAAGTGTTTGAGCTTCCATGAAGCAACAAATGCTGTCTCATGAGGAAAAGCCTTCAGAATACGTTTGAACCTGGGTTCGCATTTTACCAATTTGGGATTTACACCATGTTCTTCACTGCTATTTGAAACTAAAATTTCATTTGTACCTGCAACTTCTTTAGAACTTCCTTCATCACATTTTAATTATTATCAAAATTATTATCCTTTCTTCATTGATGCGTATCTGGCATTTGCTATGCATATTGTCCACTAAACTGCTCAAGAAAGTTCCGAAAATTCGACTTCATTTGACATTTATGGTGATTTTCAGTTGCTATGTGATTTGATGGAGGGTTCTGGCTTTGAGCAATCACATCCCAAGTGAGGTTTAGGTCAGGGGAATATGCAGGCTATGACATGTGCGCAATATCTTAACCTAATGGTGTGTTAGACATTTCAGGTGTCCTATATGGGCATGCATTGTCATCAATGAACATAAAGTCTGGACCAACTGCATCAATGATACCCACATACCAAAGACCGATATATATATGACTGAAGAGAATTACAGTGCAATACTGCTACTTACTGCACTAGCTGGTGTCCAAAGTCACTAACGATGGCGAAGCAGGATTTGTCAGAGAACTCTCTGGACAACTGCTGCTGACCCCCCAAATTATGCTTCTTATACCAACATAATTTTTCCTGATGGTGTACTTGGAGCTGAATGCATGTGAGAGGTGTATGTGCACATAAGTCGACACTGTTTAATCACTGAGAAATGGTTCTCACAGATGTACAGTGCTGATAGCAGTGGCAAGGAGTTGCACTCCTGTTTCTTTTTCCCACTAGGCAGCACATTTGTTTTCTTGAGGTGCAGTTCTGAGTACTTCCACCTTTGGCAACCTTCTTTAACCACAGGACAATAATCTTCGAGGCACCTACAGCCTTGGCAACTAGAGTGCCTGGAGTTCGATGCTCAGATGATATCTTATACACATTCTGAAAATTTACAGTAATATTTTTAGAAAATGTGATTTTTGCTGAAATGTTACTGCTTGCAATTTTGAATAAGGAAACACTGTGATATTGCAAAGAAGTTCCATAAAGAAGTCTGAGAATTAAGGTTCCTGCAGATGTTTCCTTAGAAACAAAAAGCAATGCATAAGGTAAACAACAGTGAGCATATTGTCTCAGTGAGCCTAGAAGACAACTAAATGGAAGAAGTTTAACTTTGCTTTGGAATTGTGGCAAAGGAAGAAATCATCATACTTCAGATGGATATAGAGCTGCTTTTGGAGTCCTGGCGAAGGGAGAAATGACCTTTAGAAAGAAACTGAGCTGGCTTCGGGGTCCTGGCAAAGGCAACATCAAACATCAATGGGTGGTCAAAATTGGTCACTAGAAATCTGATGAATTATCTTTCAGCATTGAATCAAAATTAAAAAATTAGTTCAACCATTTCCATAATTTTCAATACAGAAAGTTGAAGCTTTCCCAAGGGTAATTTGGTTGTCTTCCATTTATTAGTAATGTCAGTAGATTATGAGATGTCAGTAGATTACTGATGAGATTATGAAGACCAGTATCTCAACAGATTCTTAATAAATAATGTCCCTACTCATTTCATCTGCAAATGCACATTTCTGCAAACAGCTCATTGTAACTTAGGATAAAACATATCAAGAAGGTTTTTCCCATCTGTATTCCTTGATATTAAATTTCAACCGAGATAGAGTCTAAAGTTTGTTATTTTGCCTTCCTGCATCAATGCACTGAAACTCAATGAAGAAGGCGGGAAACATCTTGATTCCATGCATTATCTTTCTTCCTTGAAAACTAGGTTACTTCACTGACAGAAAATGCAGATCAGTGAAATAACTGATCTGATAACTATTTTTTTATATAGCTCATCCAGTATTTCATTACTCTGTTTTCTGAGAAAATCCTCAAAACCTACCTTGACAGGTGAGTCTCATCTTTTGAAATTTATTTTTACAGGTTTTCATCATAACTAATAACCCTCAGATACCTTAAAAGAAACTTTGCTTCTACCCATAGCTCAAGGGTATAATCAGAATAAATAAAAAGCTATCAAAAATGCAGTATTAAGAAACAGCTAAGAGTAATACTCTGAAGTGCTACTACTGAATTAAGAATAAAAAGCATTATGCAAATATTCCATCACTATTCTCACTTCTGCACATATGAGGATGCAGTGCAAGATGCATATAACTGGAAATCTAAGAAACTATAATAGAAACATAATGAATAAAACTCGCAACACAGATTCCTTCAATCAAGAATACACTGGTGTGCAAAAATTAAGGACGAAGTCGAAAAATTAGCATATCAGCTGAACGAAGAGGCAGAGCGGACAGAAAGACCAATCAGAAGATTAAGTAAGGTGATGTACGGTAGCACATGCGCAGATATGAAGGTAGACGTAATGGGGGAGTGTCTGAGTAGTATAAAGCATGTTGTCGGTGTAAGATCAGTATTTCTGGCAAAGAGATTGCACACCGTATAGCAGTTAAAATCACACCGAGTTGCTGCCTCAGCGAGAAATGGCGAATAATCAATCTGTTAGACGACATCTGGATGCTTTTACCCGAGGTCGAATCATTGGGAAGTTGGAGGAAGGCCGCAGTGTGACAAGTGTGGCTGCAGAGTTCGGAATTGCTCACAGCATCGTTTCACGACTTTGGAGACAATTTCAAACTACAGGAACAGCTATCCGGGGGTTTAGTAGTGGTCGTCCACGAGGAACCACACCCGCAGATGACCGGTATATTGCCTTACAGGCCAGAAGAAACAGGCGGCAGACAGCGGGAGAAATCGCTAGACACACGACACAGGCGACTGGACGACCGATATCGCGTTTTACCGTGGCCAGAAGACTGCACGGTGGTGGTCTGTTTGCACGACGCCCTGTACGGTGTGTACCTCTAACGCCTGCCCATCGGAGAAGGCGTTCTCTGTGGTGCCGGGAACACCGGAATTGGAGAGACAATGAATGGGGACGAGTACTCTTTACAGATGAGAGCAGATTTAGTCTGAGTTGCGATTCTAGACACATACACATCTGGACAGAGCGGGGAACACGCAATAACCCCTTCAACATCATCAAAAGGGACTGTTTTGGAGGTCGCGGAGTTCTCGTTCGAGCAGACATAATGCTTGGTAGCCGGACCGACCTTCATATCTCCCAAGGAGGTTCGTCACCTGGGACTGCTATTGTAACGAGGTTCTTCTTCCTTACATGCGTCTTTTCACAAGGGCTATGGGTCCTCAGTTCCTCTTCATGGACGACAACGCTCCACCTCATCGCACAGTTACTGTCGAAGAGCTGTTGGAGAGTGAAGATATTGAACACATGGATTGGTCGGCAAGGTCTCTGGATCTAAATCCCGTCAAGCATGTACGGAACTTACTAGGGAGACCCGTGGCAGCACGTAACTTATCTCCAGTAACGATTCCGAAACTGCGATTGGTGCTACAAGAGGAACGAGCAGCAGTGTCTCAACAGCTCATTAACAACCACATATCCAGCATGCACAAATGATGTGAAACCTGCCTAGTAGTCAGGGGAGATCATATCCCCTATTAAAGACTGGATGTTTCTTGCTGGACACCCATCACAGGGATGTTTCAGCCTTCAGTCGCATTGCGCTCCATGCTACTTTTTCAATAAAGCTTCTTTTTATCCGTCTGATTTCTCTTTTAGCAAGAGTTGCTTACATTACTCATGTCCTTACGTATTGGGGATCTTACGGTATTAAATGTGTTGATTTGGAAAGCTTTTGTACAAAGTTATATTGAAAAAACCGTCTCGTCCTTAATTTTTGCACACCAGTGTACATTATATTGAGCCATATGAAAAGTTCTGAAGTAGCAAGACACCCTCAGGCCTTTTGCTTAGTTTCATTTGATAAGTAGGCGGCAAACCTTCTCTTAAATTCTAATTTAATTAGAAGTCACACAAGCAGTGCAGAAGCATTGAACAGTTCTATTTGCTTTTGTAATTTATGCAAAAATGTTTGAAGTGCTGTGAAAAACATCAGCTTACTAAAAAATTCTCCAGGGACTCCAATTTCTTGAAAAATATTTGTGCAAATGAATATCAAGAGTCTTCTTTCAATGGTACCGTAAAACGTAAAAGGATTGTTGGAATGGACTCAGACCACTTAATTGAATTATGGCATTTGATAACACCTTTCAAGTTTCGATGAAATCGCTTAATTTTGCCAGTGGACTGTGGATGATAGGAAGTTGTGTGTTAAATTTCGACTCCACAAATAACTGCCAAGGTTCAAAATAGTTCAGAAATAAACTGTGCTCCATGATCCATAATAACTTGGTAAGGAGCTCCTAAGCTAATTATCCAATTTTCATAAAAAGCTTTTGCAATGATTTCTGGTATTATGCCAGGAATGGCTTCCATCCAACCAGGTATAGCGATCAATGCAAGACGAAAAATATATAAAATTATCATATGGTGAAAAGGGATCTATTAAGTTAATGTCAACTATAGTAAAACGTTCAGCGGGCTTATTGATAAGTTCCTAATTCAGATTTCGTATGTCTTTTGTTTTTTCTTTTGACAACCAGAACAAGCACGATTTGTATATCTTTTTCGATATGTGGCCAGATAAATTTGGATGTCATTTCTTTAACCGTTTATTTTATTTCTAGATGAGTGAAATCATGTATTTGTTGAAATATATCCAGTCGAAACTGTTTGGGTATAAATGGTCTGACGTTAGATGACGATGTATCACACCACAAATTTTTACTGAATGGAAGTCACTCTTGAAAGTTAACGCTCGAGTCTGCAAATCTTGTAATTCGTTCATCATTAACTTGGTTATCTGCAATTTTATCATAATCAACGAGGGAAATAGAGGCATTCGCTATTTTTGATAACGTTCTGCTAATGTGGCATATATTAGTAGAAAATTGAGATATACATTACAGTTGCTGAAATGTTTTTTCGCTCTTTTGCCTGAAAGCAAATACTGGTGCTTTATGGTCCATAAATGTTTAATTGCAAGATATATTCCTAACTTGTGGTCTAAGTACTGTAGAACGTCACTTAATTTTTTTTATCACAATGCTATAGCTTTGCATCCTCCACTCTCAAACTGGAGGACCATTGGAGGACTGCTCCAATAGCCCAATCACATGCATCTGTGCATACTGACAGAGGCATATCTGAATTGGGATACCTTAAAAGAGATAATTTGTCCAATTCTGTTTATATTTTTCAACGCTTAATACAGCTTCTTCAGCCCATTCAATTTTCTTCTTTTTTCTTAGCACCCTTTACATATGCATGAAGTACTGCTTATGTCCTAGCAGCATCTTTCAGGAATGATCGGTAAAAATTAAGCATTCTAGCAAAGTTTGCAGCTCATGGATAGTCTCTGTTAATTTAGTTCAATATTGCTTCGACTTTTTCTGGTAGAGGCCTAGATCTTTCCTGAGTTATATCCCCAAAATTCCAATTTATTAACACTCCTGAACGACTTAGAAATGCTAATTCTCAAATCGTATTTGTCTAATCTATCAAAAAGAAGTTTCAGGTGATGTTGGTGTTCTTCTGCTGAGGAAGATGCAATTAATATGTCATCTAGAAAAGGAAAAGTAAAGTCCAAACCTTGAAATACTTCAAGTATAAATCTTTGAAAAGTAGCTAATGAATTTCACAATCCGAACTAAATATATTAAATTCATACAGACCAAATGACGTTATTATGGCGGTTTTCTGTTTATCATCTTTGGCTATTGAAATTTGGAAATATGCTTTGAAGAGATAATTTTGGAGAATACCTTTTGCCTTTTAAAATGCAGTTAAAATCACTAATTTTAGGAATGAGGTATCCGTCAGGAATAGTGACTGCATTAAGTCTGCACTAGAATGAAAAGTTCCATCCTTTTTAGAGACTAGAAGAGGACTGGCCCATGGAGATACAGAATATCTTATGTGAGTTTCTAACATATACTGAAATTCTTTTTTTGTGATCTGTAACATTTTACTGTCTAGCTCTCTTTCTTTGGAATACACTGGTTAGCCTTCCATTAAAAATTGGTGCTCAACACTGTCTAACATTTATTATTATGGGATTACGTTTCATAATGTTCACGATACGTTAATTTATTATGTACTAAACTTACATGCTTCATTTTGGAGATGGATGCAACATCATATTGTGCACTAAGGTTAGTTACACCATGAATTCATCTTTTGTTGTTTAAATTAATAACTTGAAATGATAAAAAAAACTGCTCTGATTATACCTTTATTGAATTTGGCAATAATAAACGGCTATCGAAAAATGCATCGTGGAAGGCCATGATCAAGTGTTAAAATCTCTACCCAATAAATATGCATTTCTATGCCACTGGTGGCATGAAATTTCTCTTTTTGTGTAGCAAGTAATGAACTAGCACCTGCGCTGGAATCTATCAGAAATTGCAAGCCCATGTGTTTGTCAGTTACAAATATTCGGAGTTAGAAGCAATCTTGAACATAACCTGCAGCAAAATCAGCTGCTAATTCCACTGCCTAAGTTTCCCAACTTCTTTTCACCCAAAGAACATTTCGGTTGGAATATTTCAGGAATGCATTTTGAACCAAACATGTAGTGGTAATAACAATACTTTCGATTTGGATTAAATTTTTATGTTTATTACTTCTACTTTGCTCTTTGCATCTATCACTACTACGATTTCGACAACAAGACTGGTGACAAATACTTAAAGCTTTTTGTTTTTCCAAAGAAGAAATTTTTATTATTAACTCATCAATCGAATTTAGATTTTTGCCAGTAGAATAAATTTCGAGTTTTGGATTCATTTCCATTATTTTATTGGCCATTATTGAAATTTTTTCTAACCCTTTTCCTGAAAGCAATAAAATATTTTTCACAGAGTCAGGAATTTTTTCTAACCACTTTTGAGTACTTTATCTAAAACGTTATCAGTAGCAAGCAACCTCATTTTTTGAAGTAACTGACTAGATTTGATATGCACAAGTTCAATGCCAGTGACTAAGCACTTAATACATTTGCTTTTGCTCTCTTTGAATGCGTTTAATAGCCCATTTTCAACTTAGGCACATTTATTATCAGAGGTTTTATCTGTAATGATATCCCACATAATTTCCACATATTTTGGCTCTAGTTCAGATACAATGCAACTAAATTCGATACTATCCACGGTTACTTTATTAATTTTAACCTTTACTTCTATTTAAAAAAACCAAATTTTAGGCTTTTCTGGCCAAAATAGTGGAATTAATCTTATAAGTTTCCAGTACCGGTCACCAATCTTTTAGTATGAGTGTTTGAGGAAAAAGAATACTGAATAAAAAAAAAAAAAAACACATGCAAAGTTTTATCATTAAAAGTGATACTTCTTAACCTTTAAAACAGCATATTCATCTTTATATACCTTTAACACATATTTGATACACATGATTTTTTTTAAATAAAAATATAACAAGTTATTTTAAAGAATAAGGCTTACGAAACAATAATAATGGTACACTAACTGGTAAGAACAAAACTTTTCATATCACTCAGCAAATCTTAGTATTTATAAAAGAATATTAAATTATGTTGCCCC
>KK115706.1:47798-68962 GCA_000611955.2 Stegodyphus mimosarum
TAAATTTCAGAAATAGACTTTTTATTTGATCAACCATTTTCAATGATCTCCTATGTTAAATCATGCCAGAATGCAATATTTTGAATTCCCATAAAACTAAAATTTTTTCATAAATTTAACTTCTGGTTCTTAAAATTTTAGCTTATGAAAAAGCTGGCACATTTACCCAGGAGGGATGAAAAAGGCAACATAAATTCCATAGTTCTACCATAGATGAAAATCAGTTCAAAGCATGGATCAATTCATATGATAGCACAAACAGAGTAAATTTGTTACATATGCCAATTAATTCAGAATTTTTCCTTTATTCATAAAATTTGTGGTAGTTCTTAATTTGTAGTAGATGCTGCATCAGGTTTTCATTAACTATTAAAATTTTTAAAAAGGTTTAAAGCATTTCTCTACTATTCATGCATATCTAAAATTTAAATTTCTCCAATTTTAAATTCAAGAATTACTTTTGACAGAAATAAAAACAAAATGCTTAAAATTAGACTAATTTAAAAAATTAAAGTTTATAAAGTTCCAGTGCAACTTGTATTTCCCCTTCCCCATCTCAGTCACATGCCTTCAGAGATACATAAAAATACTTCCTGAAAGATGCTTTGAACTAAGCTGAAAGCAAAACCTCTATCTTTATAAAAGAATGCATAACCAATGCCATTTTAAAATACCTCTAAAACTACTTCCATAGCTCAACATTCAAAATTCTATTATAAGATAAAATGCCTAGATATTGAATCTGAGAATTTAA
The DNA here is from genome assembly GCA_000611955.2 of Stegodyphus mimosarum. NCBI lineage: Eukaryota > Metazoa > Arthropoda > Arachnida > Araneae > Eresidae > Stegodyphus > Stegodyphus mimosarum. The sequence goes on from KK115706.1 coordinate 48,553, forward strand.
GTACTTTCTTCTACCTCTCTTACTCAAGCTTGAGGCCTTAATTGAACAATACATTTCACTAGAAAAATCACATTCTTTTAGAATAAAAAATCCTTTAAAATTCTAAAAGTATTAATTTAACATCTGAACAACATGAAATAACCTGAAAATCAATACTTAAATAATAAGTAAAGAAAATAATTCTGAAAATTTACCCCATATGACGGATTTTCCACTGTCTTCAAAGGTATCATCCTCTTCCAAGGTTCTGACTTAGACCTTCTAAATGTTATCCATGAAAAATTCTAAAAGACAATATAATGCATGTATATATACAATACACAGACAGAAAGAGTATATATAATGCTATTAACTTTGCTTCTACTTGCAATGCTATTACACTTAAGAACAACTAAAATTTCTGAGGTTCCCAGAAATCACCAATTTTTAGAATTATTACAAAAAAATGTTTGTAAAAGCAATCAAGCTATATTATGGAACACTGAGTGTATTTTATGCAAAGATAAAAAGTTGCAAGCTCTTTTGGAGAAGACTGGAAGAGTAGATTCAAGTGAAGGCGACAAATTTATACAAATCATGCCACACATTACAAAATATCAACATTTTCTCATCTTTTAGAATGGAAAAATAAAATTTATTTGGGAACTGCGAAATATTTTTTTTACAGCTTTATCATCAACTAAAACTGAAAGATTTTTATGAATGTGAAATGCCTACATGAAATTTGAAAAGAGATCTTTTTTGAATATTTCTGACTATAGAAAATAGGCAAATGTGATATTTTGACCAGTAATGTTGGGTAACAAATGATTCACGTGTTTGTCTTATGCTCCTTAATGTGAAACTTCAAGGTTCTTAATTTGACCAATGTATATTAAACCACATTTGCAAAGAACACTGCATATACTCCAGGAATTCATATCCAGAATGAGTCTTTAAGTTAAGTATGAAATGTGAATTTTGATAGGAAAGGAAATTCTGTGCAGCCCAACTTTGCCCTTGATCAAGAACTACTTAAGAGCGATTGCAACTGAAAAAGGCTTTGTACCTTGTATCATGACCAAACAATTAACGAATTTTCATTTCAATGCTACAGAAAGCATTTTTTTGTTTTGAACGTGTTTTCTCCTACCTTCCACATTCCCCCTATTCGCAGTTCCATATTTAAAGACTTTATAGGACAATGCAAATTAAGAGAACTTTAAAATTTCACACTAAGAAGCATAGACATATGTTAGGAGAAAAGAAACGCATAAATCTTCTTTTGCAAAGCACTGCTGGCAAAAAACTGCATTTTAAGTTCTTCTATTGTCAAAATTATTCAAAAAACATTTTCAACCAGGGAATTCAGATTTCCTAGAAATTACATTTTTTCACTTAACACTTTTTTTTTTAATTTTTGAAATCCCAATTTTGAAACATCTTATTTAGTTGTAATGATTTTAAATAAAAATTTCCAGTACACCTGGTAAATTGACATAGTCTATGAACCTAACACTTATCTCAAACTGGGGACCCAGAAGCTGCATCCAGCCCCCATATATAATTCAAATTTGTATTTGAAGCAAATATAGTTTTAGAGACATAGAGATAAGGGCCGAGTTTATGCACTTCACTTAGGTTTATTTTAACATCCTCATCTGTATTCTTGTATGTCAGACCACGTGTCTAGGATAGAGTGGAAGAATTTTCTATGTTAGTACAATCAGTAAATTATTTCACCAGCTGGTAGTGTTTTGAATTTTGGTGTTTCTCCTCCTACTAAGTTGGTACTTCTGAGATATACATATATTCCTTGAGTCAATTAGTAACTAGATAGCTGGATGCACAGCTGCGCTGTTCATATCACTATACAGTTGGAGACAAAGTAATGTATGGCTCATACAAGTTTTGTGTTTTTTGTCATATCTACCTTACATCAATACCTATCATTTGGAATTGTGCATAACTTGTGAATTCTGCTTTCATATGAGAATTCCTGTTGTTGACTTTAAGTTGTAAATGAAATCACAGTAGGGATCAAACAATATCTTTATAAGAAAGAGTTAATAAATGGAAAAAGAAATGTGTTTTTATGGAAGAGTTAAAAAACGGAATAAGAAATGTGTTTTTCACGACATATGGGAAATTACATACTTCAGTGATGTTGTGTGCAATAAAATTGTATATTTAATTACAGTAATATCAAAAAAATAACCTGTTTTTACTCCAAGGCTACAAATTTTATCAGAATTGAAATGCCACCAAGTGTCAAGTTGTAGTAAGAAATAAGGAAGCTTATAATTATTTACAAATAAACCATGCATTTTTTCTCCATACATTCAAGAAAAATTTCACAAACAAAAGAGAACAGGTTTTCATAGTTTATTCTCCATTTTTATCTCACTTAGAATGTTTTCATAAGTCAGTTATTTAACAATTAAATTACTGAAATAAATATTGAATAAGATGACTTATTTGAAATTAATGCTGGCTGGAAAATTTAATATTTAGCCAGTTATGCATTTGAATTACAAAACACAACCAACAGCAATTTCTTGCAGTTCCCAAATTTTACATTCCATATAGAAAACAATTCGAATTTTCCCTGAAGGTGTTCAGGTAAGTTTTGATAAATATTTAATAAGCGAAACTAAAAATTTTACTAAAAAACCTGTCATTTTGCTTAAAAATGTTTCTTTTATTTTGTTAAAAAAAATTTAGGCCAGTCAGATGCTTTCAGATCATGCATTTGCCCTGCATGCACTTAGGATGTGAGAGCATTGATGATATTCTGTTACTTTAGGATAAGCACTTCAAGCCCATATTTTTATGGTTTGCCATCTAACTATGGTAATGACTGCTGTGAAAGATGGAAAGATCGTTAAGTGCCTTAGTGTGCTAAAATCCACTACACGCAGTGATGAAGATATACATAATGATCATAAATGAGGCTAGGGGTTATGATATTGAACTGCCCATTTTCAAGTAACAGATTACAGAAATGTTTAATAATTTCGAAAATTCAGCTACTGATAAATACCGAATGTTATACCAGCAGTAGAAACAATCACTACTTACTGCCAAAGAAAGGGACGAAATTATGCATAATTATGTAGAATACATTCAGTATGATATAGGATCAAATGTGACTCTTGTGCTCAAGAAAATTTTCCTTTAAAAATATCAGATAAATATATTTTATGGGCACTTCAGTTTTTTCATAAAAAGTACAAACAGAAGAATTTTCTATTTTTCAAATTTACCTTATTCTTTAAAGTACCACGCAATCTACTTATTGGCACAGGTTCTGGATTCAAGCGAATGTGAGATGAAAATGTGCATGCTATAAAAAAAATTGATACATATTCAGCATAAAATTAATAATTTTTCAATTTTATTTTTAAATACAGAAATTAAATATTACTACATTATATCTTTAATGATAAATGGCATATCGCTGGATGAATCACACATCTCAAAACTAGTTCAGATATGCATTAATGCTCTTAATATACAACTGGAATTTCTCATATAAATAATAATAGCATACACTGTTTTTCATTAATTAACCAATAACTATGCAATTGAGAAAAAAAACTGGCATACTCTGATGACAAACTATCATCTCGGCAGAGGCAATGAATACCATACTTACTAATGTATTCCTATCTACGTTAGTACAAGGTTCTGAAATTTTTTTTCAATTGTAATATTCATGTAATTTTTTCCTTCCTCAAGGCATTCGGAATGCAAGCTCCCTAAATTTTAAAATGGATTCATCCACACAGTGGTTCTTTTCCTCTTACTAATGGAGATAAATGCCTGCAAACTACCTTTGAAGGTCATACTGAACCTTCCCCTTTAAATTCACTAATAATAGCAACATGTTAAAAATAACGCAGCATTTACAGCAGCAGGCTGCAAGGCACAAGTGGCATCAGCTGAATTTTGTTGTTAGGTAGCCAGTCCTTGCTATATCATGAAAAATGGTATAAGGATTTTGTCTAAATGTCCTAACTATTGAGCTTTTATCCCTAGTAGAGCTGTCCAATTGCAAAAAAGCAAACACAACTGGTATTCAGCTGCACTTTTATGCATGCGCAACTTTATCTACTCTGACTGGCTACAGCTGAAGTCTTGTTCAACTGGTGTGAAGGGTATTAAAGTAGTTTAAAAAAAAAGAAGTAAACTATTATTTACACTGTTGTCATTAGGAGATTATGCTCTGTGATACTGTTGTTCCAATGATGTAGATCAACTTTAGTTAATAATTCAAATTAAAATTACCTATTTTTGGCTTTGCTTTTTGTTTTAGTTACGGAAAAAGGCCAACTAATCGCCCATACTGCGTCAAGTGTCTTGAATCGATGAGTAGAAAGAAATTCATCAAGCCTAACCTAGTAAGTGTTTCATTTTCCTCTTAGCCTTGAAAGTGGTTTAAAAATCAAAGGACGGAATTATCTAATACCCAAATAAGGCTTTTAGCAGGTGAAAGCGATTGGCTTATATGGAAATATAGGATAAAATTTATTTTAAGCTATCATCTTGGTGCTTTAGAAATTATGGAAGGAACTTTAGTAAAACCAGAAAATGTTCTAGTAGATGATTCAGTTGCTCAACAACAGAAATGTAATGAACCTGTTAAAAAGTTTCAAACCGTAAATGTAAGTGTCATGAGGTTTCAACAAACTCTATGACAGAAGAAACTCTGCAAAATATTATGAGATTTCTAACTGCTAAAGAAGTGTTGTGGGAATTGCATAAGTTATTTGAAGCATGGTCGGAAAATCAACTGTATAATATATGCATGCAATTTTTTCAGTTCAAGTGGAATAAGTATAACAGTGTGGCAACACATCTTTCCAAATAAAAAAAAAATTAAGGGACAAGTTGAATTCAGGATTTGAAAAGAAAAAAGAAAATAAGTTACCTGACATTCTAATCAACTGCAAGACTTTAATAAATGTTTTACCTAAATAATACCATTCATTTAAATGAAGTTGGTAACCCTTGGGTGAAGACAAGCTAACAGTCAAAGAGTTAACGGCACAACTTTGCTCTCATAAAAAAGAAAAAGTCATTAGAACTGCAATACGGGCGAACACGTGGCCTTAGTACTGCCGAAATTTGAAAAACAAAAGCTATATGAAAAAGGCAAATTCAGTAGGAAATCATGAAAAGAAAATACCTTCAATCATTACAAGCAAAAAAGGCACCGAGTAAAAGAGTGCAAACAGTGGACTGCTGATGGAAAACCACCCACAAAAATACAGGCAATGTAGCACTTATGTCTATTCACAAAGAAGCCTGTGCAGCTGAGACTGATCCAATATCATTTTGGATTGATAGTGGAGCTACAAGACATGTCACAAACTGTTCCACATATTTTACTGATTTCATGAAGTTTCATAATCCCTGTAGTATCAGGCTGCTGGAAAAGAAACCTTAATTGCTCTTGGGAAAGGCACAGTGCATGTCAAGAAAACTATCTGTAATAAAATCCAAAGAATCTACTTAAAAGATGTTTGGTTTGTAATTGAGATAAATAGAAATTTATTTCCTTTACTTGCTGCTCAACACAGAAATCAGAATAGTAAATTCACAGCGAAAGCTACAGAATCCTGGTTAAAAAAGTTAACAGTCGAGTACTACTGTCTGGAACTCACAGTGTATATGGTACCTCATACAAGGCAGCTATTAAACCAATTATGCCTGAGAAAAACGATAGAAGTGCATGTTGCCAAAGCAGATAATTCCTTGCTGCAGCTACAATCAAACATGGGGACATCAAGATACACAAGAACATGTGTGAGGAAGAATTATGTATTTAAGTGCCATTTCAAAGAAAATTGTGTGAACCATGTATTTCCGGCAAAGCATACCATATATCATTTGGCATCAGAAAGAAAGCCAGCAAGCCTGGTGAATTATTTTCAGTTGATGTTTAAGGACCTTTTGATGAACCTTCACACAATAAAAAATATTTAATAGTGTTTAAAGACAGCTATACAAAGTTTCAGTATGGTAATTTTATGAAGGAAAAGTTGAAGCTGCAAATATGTTAAAGCATATGCTTGCACATGCTAAAACCTTGGGACATTGTCAAGAATTTCCCAGCTACAACAGAGGCCAGTTTGACAGTGATAAAGTGCATGCAATTTTGCATTCTGAAGGAACAGCTCAAAGACTAACAGCACCTTAAAACTCCCGGGCAAAATGGCTCCAGTGAATGAGATACACATACAATAACTGAAATGGCAAGAACGTTTACGTACTCAAATTTTAAAGCTCAATGCCATATATGTACTAAACAGAACTGGGAAATTATCAATAGAGGGTTTGAGTCCTTTTGATCTATGGATTAAAAAAAACCTCTCGAATAAAACATCTACGCATAATAGGATCCATTTGTTATGCTCATATTCCTATGCAAAGACGGAAAATGGACAATAAAGCTACAAAGGCTTATTTAATTGGATATGATGGAGATGAAAGATACCATCTACAGATCTAAGAAGTCAACAATGTGTACTGTTCACATAATGTTATATTTAAAGAAAAGCTCACAAATTACAGCAGAAAGGGTGCAGTTGCCTATTCAAGATCAAGACAGACTAATTTCTGGCTCCAAGTATTAAGAAGATTCAGAAAAAGATAAGTCAAAAACGCTTCTTAGAGTAGGAGATAATTCAGAAAAGGTTAGGTTAGGTTATTCAATTATGGCAAAGCACACGAGGGCTATCTGCCTAAGGGGAGGGATGCCTTCGTGGAGGACTTTCTAAGGGAAACTGGCTCGTATACACATTACACATGGGGAAAACCACTAAAACGCTCATGCAGCCAGCCCGTTCGTGGGATTCAAACCTCGGACCGAACTACCAGTCTTTACCGCGTCTTTACCGCTTGGCCGCTGGTGGGTGATAATTCAGAAAAAGAACACACTTAAGAAATATCTGGAAATATATCAGAAGAAGATGTTGAAGGAAAAAATGTAAAGACATTAATTTGAAAAATAATGTACAGTGAAGATACCTAAGAAATTGAGAAAGCCAAAGTGTTTTGAAAATTACAAAAGGATAGGTGAAATTTCTATTGCTGATTCTAAAGAACCTGGTTCTTATGAAGAAACTATCAAGTGTACATGGGGGTCAACTGGAGGATAAATGCCAGAAATCTGGCTAGGACCTATACCTAGACAGAGTTGATTTCTGGGGAAAATAAGTCTTCACAGTGACTAGAATCATCATTTATTCGGTGGCAGGTTTAGGCTTAGAACGGAACATACTCATTCTGTCTTGTCTGCCCCTTGGCTGTGGGGATGTTACATGGCTAGTTATCACAGGTTGTCCTCATGGTGGTAAGAAGCAAGAGGTGAGGCCCTAACAAGTTTTCCCCATACAGTGCTTTGAAGCACTGGTGATCCCTTCATAGTGAACAAACATTCAGTGACTTACCATTAAGATCAATGGGTTTTGACACAATCAGATGTAAATATTTTGTAATTATGTCATAAATATACATACAAATGTATCCATTTTCTTTTTCTACAATATTTCAGAGTTCTACATATGTGAAAAGCATATATTTTTTAAACAATATTTCATTCTGAACATAATAAAATGCCATAATTTTCACAGAACGGTTCGTTGAGAATGGTTTAATTTGAATAAATATTTTCACAACTTTTCATTAATAACATTAGGAAAAAAAATTACGGTAATTCGATTTTATTTGGTTAGGGATTACAAAAATTAAGATCAAAGTTCATTGTATTATTAATATTATGCATTACTTCTTTTATATTTATAGAGCTTCTTCCTAAAATACTTTCTCATATATATCATGATTTTTTAGCTTCTGAGGCATCTTATAAATTGAAAAATCTAAGTCAATTTATAATTAATGCTCTATTCGGTCCACTTCAAATTAGAGCACCTTTTATTTCCATGTACTTAACTTTCGTTGAATATTTCTGAAAGAGAATAAAAAAAGAATTTTTTAAAAAATATTATTTAAAACTTGTAACTGAGTTATAAAATGTAAGGCAATAATTCTTTTAATTATACTTATCAGACTTCTTTCTATCCTTAATTTCAACAATACTATTCTAAAATTTTTCTTTATTACTTCCCTAAGTATGCATCTCATAGAATTTACAATACCTTTTAACAGATTGCTTTCCAGTACGAACAATTCTTGCTTAAATAGTTTTATAAACATATTTGTGAACAGGATTTCAATTTATGTTTACAATTCAATGTTAAGGTTATTATATATTTAGATAATATTTATAATCATGAATTTAGATACATTTAATAACTAGATTTCTTCACAGATTTCCAGTACGAACAATTCTTGCTTAAATAGTTTTATAAACGCATTTGTCAAGAGGATTTCAATTTATGCTTACAATTCACTGTTAAAGTTATTATGTATTTAGATAATATTTATAATCATTATAAATTTAGATACATTTAATAATTAGATTTCTTCAAAGCAACATTCACAGGAGTTTATGAATGAATAAATCCTTCATTTTAAATACATTATAAATAATTTAATTAATATTTAGGTATTTTTTTAAAGGCAGATACATGCTTTTTGCAAGCATATGCATAAATAACTATACATATTTTTCATCTTCGGCATACACAGATCTTTAAATTTCTGTGCATTCAATATTATTTTTCGAGTAAAATAATTTACAATAATTTAGCACATACTCGAAATTTTTACATAAGAAATATGTATAAACATAATTTGAATGACAGTTACATGCATTATTCTTAATATTCACTCAAAGGTCAGTTTTTCTCCAAAATTCCTCCATGATGGCATATCTCTCTTTAGGCAGATAGGCCTTGCATGCCTTAATCTATTTAATAAAAGCTTAACCTGACCTATTTGCCTAATTACAAATACTTTAACATACATAATTTTATATTTACATTTAGCTATCAAGTTTCAAACTTTTGACTTAAAACACATTTTAAGATACATTTTGTGATTATTTTTCAGTCACATAAAAATAAAATGATGAGTTTAAAATGAGCAATTATAAAGCCTCTCCTCTACAAATTTTTAAAAAGTATACATTATAATAATATGTGGATGACAAAAAAAATTAATTTTATTTAAAACACTTTGACGTTTGGAACATAAAATAGAAGTAGCAAATACTCTATCAAGGGTATCGAAAGACGTACACTATTTTTAAAGGTACGTTATGGTATTTTTCATTCTTTAAGCATAAAATTTTGGCTAAAATCTACATTTTTGCAGTTCAACAGCTTAGTAGTTTATAAAACAAATTCATAATAAAAATCGCTGTTGTTAGTTATCGAAAAATAACCAAGATGTGATTTTTGCATAAATGTCACTAAACTATACAAATTGCTATTATCCATCACACAATGAATGTTTCTTTTATGCAGAAGTGTTCTGTTTTCGATTTGTATGGAACCATCGTATGTCAAAATATATCAAAGCGCTGTTAAGGAAACTTTTGAATGTAAAAAAAAAAAAACACCCCATCTGGAGATAGAAGCCTCGGAGGATAGCTTCACTCACAGTACAGGGTTAGCCCCTCCTTCCTTTCTTACCTCCATGGTAGTCCTTGGGGGGTTGGCTCCACTTGGTCAACACTGGGGAACAGTCTTTTAGATTGACCTTTATTCTCTTTGTTGGCAGCTGCTTGCCGGCTGCCTTGACTTGCATTTCATAACCTCCGACTATTCTAACCTTTGTCTATTCAATTTTGTCGGTGGTTTATGCCTCCTAGGATCACCACTACGGGTTGGGGCACTGTAACTGTGTAAGGGCTTCTCTAAGTCTACTTCTGGGATTACCTTCTCCCTAGTATACTGTAAATAAAAAGGCTAAGGATTCTGAAATTATATCATTGATGGAAAATGGAACATGGACTTTAGAAAAATTACCAGAAAATGCTAAAGTGGTACCATGAAAGTGGGTTTGTAAGATAAAAAGTTCCGATATATCAATTAATAATTTAAAGCCTAAACGTGTTGCCAAAGGGTTTACTGAGCATTGTGGAGTTGATTACGATGAAACGTTTAGTCCAGTAGCAAAGTTAGGACCTGTTTGTTCAGTTCTCAGTATCGCAGCCAACGAGAAAATGTATCTTTCTCAGTTTGATGTCTGTTCAGCACTCTTATACGGAACACTTAAAGAATCCATATACATGCAGTACCTAGGAGGTTATAGTGATGGTTTTGACAAAGACTGTAAGCTGAAATGCATTTTACACAGACTAAAACAAGCTTCATGCTGATGGAATAAATATTTTGGAAACTTTGAACCACAATTTGGCTTCAAGATAAGTAAAGTAGATCTAGTCTTATATATAAGATGAAGCAGATCCATGCTTACATATAAGAAATAAAAATGGCAAGAAGCTAATCGTATGCTTATATGTAGATGACAGTTTGGTAACATCAACAGATTTATGAGAAATTGAAAAATTTCTCAGAAAACTGATTCAGCATCACAACTAAACAAGCAGTAAATGTTCTTGGACTTGAAATTAAACATCTTGAAGATGGAAGTATCAAAATTAGTAAGCAAGCTTAAGGGGTGGGGGAAATTGAGATGAAAGATTGCAAGCTAGTATCAATTCCTATCCCAAAGGAAAGTTTTACAGAAAGGAAGCTAAGCCAAACACAGAAATTTTTCCCTTACAGAGAGGGTGTAGGAGTTTTAACATATCTTTTGTTAGGTACGAAACCAGATTTAGCTTACTATGTTAGCATTCTTTAGCGCTGCCTTAAAAGTTCATCGAAAAATGACTGGATAAAAGTGAAATGTCTATTGAGATACACAGCAGGTTCTCTTACTAAAGTTGTTACATATAAAACTAAATACAAACCAGGAGTACTGGACTGCTATAGTGATGCAGATTTCAGAGGATGTCAAGAAATGGGGAAATCTGCAAGTGGAATAATAATATTATTATAGTTGCAGAGCTATATCAAGGATTAGCCAAAGACAGCCAATCATTGCAATCAACAACTGAAGCAGAAATAATTGCAGCCAGTGAATGTTCTAGAAAAGTAATTTTGGTTAAAGCGATTATTTAATGATGCTACCAAGTTACTTAAAGCTCCAACAATTCAAGCAGATAACACCGCTGCAGTGAGACTGTCACAAAATCCCGAGTTTCACTGAGGTAGAAAACATATCAATAACAAGCACTTTTTCATTCGAGAGAAAGTTCTACAAAGCAAATCATTTTGCAGCAGATACATACAGAGGATCAAGTTGCTGACATATGACTAAGCCTCTATTTAAACCAAGACTTGATTTTTCGTGATGAGATGGGACTCTTGTGACTATTTCTCTTAGTTTATAATTATAACCATTCTTTTTTTTAATTGACAAGGGGAAGTGTTGAAGTATGTTAAAAAAAAGCAAATAAATGATCCAAACATATAGTTCAACTTTAGTTAACAATTCCAATTAAAACTTCCTATTTTTCACTCTGCTGTTTTTCTGTTTTAGTTATAGAACCACTTTTTTAAAGGGAGTTAATGTCGTTTATAATTTGGGACTATGATGATAATGATGTCAAGACTATCATGTCAGTGCTCTCTAACAATACAATTAGAACTAATAATTAGATCTCTCACAATTAGAAATTTCCTTCAAAGTTAATGGTGTCAAAACTAATAACAGACTGTTTCATGCTGAACCTAGTTTGATTTAATACTGTAGAATACAAGAAGATGCTGATAAGACAAACTGAAAGAGGAGTGCGTTTCAGAGACAAAAAAACCATGAAGTTTCCAAAAATTGATCATAAAATGCTAAATTATTAGACAGGACACAGAAACAATGGAATGGTTGTATGTGACAAAATGATACAAATGAAATGAGGAATGAAGTGAAGAAACATGGTATCAGTGTCCCAAAATTTAAAATGAGCACAAGATGGGCCACTTATTTCATGAGACAAAATGAATTTGAGAAGAACAACAACGCTTGCATAACAGTTACCAGAAGATTATGCTGAAAAGGTGCTAGAATTTCAGATTCATAATCCAGCAAAGAAAGATTACAATCTCGGCCACACAAGAAATACAAATCAAACTCCAGTATTTTTTGACAAAACTAGTATTACTACACTCAATCAAAAGGGAGCATCTTCTGTGTTAGTAATAACTACAGAAGCTGGAAAGGTATCTGCACTCTAATGTTAGTAGTGACTACAAATGGCAAAAATTGTCATCTCCCAATTTTTAAGCATTGCTGAAACAAAAACTCCCTAATGGTATCGCATAGTTAGGATACACAACAAATGCCAGATATCATCTGACTTAATGAAAGAGTGGCTTGAAATTACAAGGATCCATCAGCCCGGAGCTCTTCTACTTACATCACTACAGAAGTTGCGCAGTTTCCATGGACATCTCATGTAAGATTTAAAAAAAAATGAATGCAACAAAAACTGTTCCTGTTACCATTCCTGCCGCACTTCTGCAACAATTCAACATAGCAGTAAATGAATCATTCTAAGCCTACTTCTAAAGCTTTATAACAAGTAGATGTCAGCAGGGTCGCAAAATTTCACTAAGACAGGAATAATCCTGATTTCTTCCATTGAATTTATTTTGTCATAGATTTTGGGTGCGTGGGCTCTGACCGTTGAAGCCATAATACTGGAGAGCTTCAAGAAAATGGGGATATCTAATGTTCTTGATGATTCCAATGATCACGGCACATGGTGAAAATAGTGATAACTTGCAAGCTGTAGCACACCACTACAAAGAGAGCACTTCCAGCACCATCAAATATTATGAGGCCTAGGAAGTAGCAGTTGATAATAATAAGAATGGACAAGATTCAAAATACATGGAAATATAAATGAAAAGACCTTATCAATTGTAATTGTATTATTGTAATGGTAATATTACTATGTATTTTTAATCAAATGTAGTTTTCTCTTCAGTAAATGATATTCTGATAGTTTATATATCTATGGATGCTTTTAACACAGTACTCTATATGGCCATATTCTTTCAAAATGAAATTATCTGCATAATTTTCTAATCGAGTTTTGTAGGATAAAATTAATAGAAAGGAGAAAATACTAAGTAAATATGGCATTAAAGCTTAAATGATGCATGACTTGTCTTCAAAAATATATTTGACCATAAAGTATAGCACCAGATATTTTGCCAGTCATTGCTGCCAGTTGCAATTGCCCTGATGACATCCTACTTAGCTTTCAAATGTTAGGAACTTTGTAAGATCTACTGTCTATCTTTTGTGTGAAATCTGGAGTAGTGACTGCACAGAAGAAGGGTTAAAACTACCTTTATTACACTCTTTAAATTATTTACAATGCGCCAACTTGACGCTAACACACTACATCTCTGCTTGGGTGGTAACTGAAACAGTAAGAATCAAACTCATTTGAAGATATTAACAAGTACTAGAATTATGCTACAGGCCTCACACAATCCTGTTTCCTAACAGAGCATTGATGAATTTGGATGGCAGCCAAAATAATAGCCGTTACAACACGTTTAATCAGCAATAACTACTAAGCCAAAGTTCGCGCTACAACACGCACAGAGTTTTCCCACACTCTCTAACTTTCCTTTCTAGAACTTTATATTTGAACTTTTTCTCTCCCTGGTAGAATTTGCATTCCTTCATGTGCGCTACCAAATTTCTGGCACTGACAATTAAGGGAATGAAGGCTTACAGGAAAGAGTTTCAAATTAAATTGAACTGGTTATTTAAAAAAATATAAATCCTTACAACTTAAATAACCTTTTATTACATACCGATTATCAAATTAAAGAACATATTGCAAAATCATTCTAACAATCAATATGTCATGTGCTTTTTTAAGTGTTAGGTTAAACACATTTATTTAACAGTAAAAGAATCGGATGTTTGAGACAAACCTTTAGTAATTCATTTCTATAAAAATCTGTTAAAGCAGACACAATAATGCCTGTAAAGGTATACAGATGAATTGATTTTACAAGTCCTTTTTTTCCAGGAAATGGTAAAACAATAAAGCATAGATTGCCATATACACTCATGTCCAAAATTATCTTTACATACACAAAAATGATGATATTCAATGAAATATCAAATCAATGTGATCCGTATTTGCAGGGAATGTGTGAAAACCAAGCCTAATTAGCATTATCCAATCAAAAGTAAAAACGGTTTGTGATATGCAAATCTAGGCGTTACGTCATCCAAGGGTGAATCAAGCGCTTTGTGCAAACTGAATATTTGAGTGAATTTCTGCAACATAGCGTTTGATTTCAGTGTGTAGGGACTCAAAGCAGTTTGTTATGGCTTCGAAGTATCATTTGGAAGAATCTGTAACATGGCGAATTATCGGCCGTTTAGAAGCAGGGCAGTCAATCATGGAAACAGCCACATGTCTGAATATTTCAAGACAGACAGTCTCTAAGCTATGGAAACACTTTCAAAATGATGGAAGTGTTGTAAGGAGGCCAGGACAAGGTCGGAAACAAATGACAACTGCTTCTGAAGATCGGTATCTGGCATTAACTGCCCGTCGTAACAGAAAGGCTACTGCTCGCCAGTTAAGTTCAGAGCTTGCAGCCGCCACTGGAACTGTTGCATCACGGCAAACAATATACAGAAGGCTTAATGAAAAAGGCCTTTATGCCAGAAAGCCAAGGGTATGTGTTTTACTGTCTTCACAGAAAAAGAGGGATCGCTTTAATTGGTGTAAAGAACATCAAAACTGGACTGAACATCAATGGTCCCATGTTCTTTTTACTGATGAGTCGCGGTTTAGTTTAACTGGTGATTCTAAACGTGTTTACATCTGGAGGGAGTCAAGAACACGAAATGATCCCTCGAACATTGTGGAACGTGACCGTTTCGGTAGGGGTGGTGTGATGGTATGGGGTGGAATAATGATCGATGGACATACGCCCCTACACGTGTTCAGCAGCGGATGTGACAGGCCAGATATATCGGGATGAGGTCTTAGATCCTTATGTAAGACTTTTCAGGGGTGCATATCGACCTGACTTTTTATTTATGGATGATAATGCCCGTCCACATCAAGCAAACCTCGTTGATGAATTCCTTGAAAGTGAAGACATTAAGCGAATACCTTGGCCACCAAACTCTCCTGACCTTAACCCAATAGAGAACTTATGGGATTACCTTGGAAGAGCTATTGCATGTATACATCCTCCTCCTAGAGATGTAAATGCTCTGAAGACGGCATTGCTGGAAGAGTGGAGATTAATTCCCCAAACTGTGGTTAACAACGTTATTTCCAGCCTTAAAACACGTTGTGATATGTGTGTACAAGTCAGGGGAGATCATATTCCATATTAAATTCGTAAGACTTAATTATTTTTCTGAATCATTCCTTTTTTTCTTAACTCTCTTTGTCACACTTTATTACCATTTTTATTGTTTCATGCTACAATTTTATATCATATGAGGTGATCTTCAATTTTTTCTTTTGCATTTATGTGTCATCATCTTATGTATGATTCCACGAAAATTCATTAAATTATAAGTCATAGTCTCTGAGAAATCTGTGAATTTATGCATGTAAACATAATTTTGGACATGAGTGTATATTATAGATACAGTTTAGAGACCATATGTAAATATAATAGAAATGAGGTTACTTCACATGCCATAGATGAATTTTAAGGTCACATGTAACTAGATTCTTAAAATTTTAAGGCTCTATAAAAAATTCAAAATAACTGTCAGCTCCAATAACTTACTAGCAATCTTTTTGCAAGCACCTAATATTTACTTTCGTCTTCAAAAAATTATCATAAATTTCATAAAATAAAAATTTAATTTTACAACTAAATACTAATGAACTGTTCATTTAGTAGCTTCAGTTGACTGTGACATTCCAGACTCCACTAGTTTTCTAAACTGTAGCAGAAAATATATTACAATACAGAAATTTCAGTGCTACATTTTTTTTTTTCCATTTTTGTTTGATCTGCAGTTCTTTTAAAGCATGTCAATAAATTGACTGTGACAATTTTTATTGAGTTGTTCTTTTTATCGAAATTCATATGCTTTTTTTGACTTATAAGATTCTTGTCACAAGTAAAATTTCTCTTTCTTGAACTAGAACGTTATTCAGCAGAGCATTGGAAATAGAAAACAGATTAAAAAATTGTTCATTGCAAATAGCACATTTTGGCCTCTGTCATTTTCATCCTCAACCCTCTCCCAAAAAATAAATATTCCAAATTATATTAATTACATTTTCTTGCAGCAGCAGCACTTTATTTCCTGGATGCTTTGTGAGATTCCTGATTTAACTTAGAAGTACTTTAACTGTATCAGCAATTTCTCGCCATTTCCCTTTAATTTTTCTATTCATAAGCATTTTCCCATTATAAGAGGATTGAACATAAAAAGTAAATAAATAAAAGATATAAAAAAATGTGAAGGGCCCACCTCTACTACGATTGACTGCTCTTTGTAATGAGAGCATGGACTTAGGGCAAACTTAGGGCAACTGTTTAGCCCTAAGTTTTGTGCACATGCATTAATTTTGGAGTGTGAAGTAAGGGAAATAGCAAACTGAAGTGACACTAAGATATTTAAAGCTAAATTCTTGTAAAATCTACCACTCATTTCAATATTAACCCAACAACTGCAAGTAGGACATGGCCAGTACGCCAATTTAAGACCTACCAAAACCTGAAAAAAAATGTTGTGAGCTACAGGATCATTGATGTTAGTTAAATTAATAAATCTACATAAGCAGGAAAAAATGAAAAATATCTTAGGAAAATAAGCACAATCAGCACAATAATAGCTGGAAATAACTCAGGAAGAATGTTGATATAGCAATTTCTCCTTAACACATGAAATAAATTATGATATCATTCTCAGGGTAAACCCTAATTCGTAATTCAGCTAACCACTAAATCTCACAACTGAACTCTTAGCTCTCTGACTATATTTATACCCTGCAGCAAAGGTTTTGGAAACTTCAGGAAGAACTGGCTGTAGGGTTTCAAAAATGTGTTTTCAGAAATGAAACTGCCTGTATCTCCCTGAGTTATTTTTCATTTATAAAGGTGTAGAACTCAAAATTAACATAGCACAATTCTATGCAACAAATAAACATTTAAATACATGACAGGGCCTCGAATTAGATTAAACACATAATAAACTATAAAATTATTATTCCAAAAGCAATAGATAAAATTAGATAAAAGAATGTAAAATACTACAATACAGAAAAAATACAATAAAAAATTTTTTAATATTTCCAATATTGTCCTCTCCTTAACAACGGCACATCCCAGACAGTGCATTCTCAAAAACAAGGATAACTAATTCTCATTAGCATAGTAAGGTGAAAGTATATTATACACTACCTTAGGTTTAGAGGAAGGAGTTCTTTGCATATGCACTACGTTACTCAGTTTCTTGATCACATAGCACAGCCCTTTGCAGGATGTCTGTAGCTTGACTCTGTAATGACACTTTGTGTTGTAGAGCCAGACCTTGATCTCTTTCCTTGAATTCCCTTGCCATCAACTTGACATCGTATCTTGTCTTCATCCTCTTGGTGGCTGTGCTGATCCTTCCCCTAGCAAACAGATGAACATCCTCTAAACATGTCTCCAGAACTTCCAGGTAGTGCTCAGGCAAAGAATGCATTTCCAGCAAATGTCTGTAGACAGGTTACACCTCAGTCAAAGATCACTGCCAAAAATCATGTGTGAAAATACAGAGCTCTTCATTAACAGCCCATCCATATGCTAAGCAGGTACTCTTTAATTTCAGACCTGGCTCAGGGATACAAATAGATAGAAATTGTGATAGATTGTTCAACTGAACTTCTCAACAATGCCATCCAACTGTGGATGCAAAGGAGTGATTTAAGTCATCTGTATTCAGAGAATTCTACAAATTCTGGGTTTCTAGTTCAATGTTCCCATTAATTTTACCAGTTGCCTAAATTCGGAACCTTCCATTTCAGCCTCTTTCAGTTCTTCACTCCTCCAGGCTTCAGTCTCTGATGTTATGCACTCTGTGTTAATTTCTCTGACAAATTGAACTTCAAAGCCATATCTAGTCAGCTCTTAAACAGTATTTGCAGTTTTCTGCTTAAGGTCTTTTTGAAAGTGCATCAGCATTCTTCTGTGAAGTTCCTTTGTGATGCCGAATTTCCATGTCACATTCCTGTAATTGCTGTATCCATCTAGCCACCTAAACTCCTGTTTTTTTTTTTTTTCAACTAAGGAGCCAACTTAATGCCATAAAACAGCAAGTTTAAATCAGTGAAACTATGTGGTTGAATGGTAGAACATGCTCTGTCTGAAGTAACTCGGACATCAGCTTAAATGGTATCACTCAACCCTACTTCGCATATCATGTGAAACTGAAATATCATTCTGGCGGGAAATGGAATAAGGGAAGACAGAAAAGATAAGTAACTGAACAAAACAGGCTATTTTAAAACTAAATGATTCTTAACATTCTTCCCTACCAGAATTTAAGTACACAAAATGAAGGACTTTGAGGACCTTGTTGAGATCTTAAATTTTAAGAAGCAAACTTTTATATTCAAAAGCTATATTTGAACTAATATTTAAAGTACCATGCATTACACTCTTCTTCTTCATTACACAGCAATATATAATTTCTTCAAATGGCTGCTCTCCTTCCAGTCATTTGGAAGGAAAATACATTAGTATTTCTGCTCATCATCATTCAGAGAGATTCTTAATTACATCACTTTTTTTTTAAACAAGTCACTGGACTTCTCATAATATTTAACTTTCATTCAGTTTGATTTAGTCAAAGATTAAATTTAATTCCCCCGCCAAACGCTCTCCAGAAAAATGTTCTGTAAAATTTCCCGAGTGTAATGTGTTTCAAACACTCTACCTCCTGAACACCTTCCTAATAGTGTTAAAAACTTACACACACGAAACCTCAATAACACGTTAAGTTAAATCTACGCCTAAACAACGTAGGTGATTTAAAATTTGAGTGTAATCTGGACAGCCTGACTTAGAACTTTAAGCATACTTCTAGCTTACTTTGCAATAAATTCATTTAAATTCCTCTGAGGTAGTCAGCTAAACTTTCAAACATTTGTCATTTATCCTTTAACAGCTAACTTCAAACATTTTCTTTTACCATTAAAATAAAAATTTCCAATCATGAAACATATCATTACATTACTTAATGCATATTTACAACACTGTACACTAAAATTTTAAATGTTCAGTTACACTGAACATCAACTAAAACCATCATTTCCAGTAAATTAAAAATATTCTGAATACTTGTGAATGCATTTTCAAAGCTTCTTGCTTGTAAAGAAAACAAAGATGACCTCGCCAGAGGTAAAGTTAAAATTACATAGCAACTTCGCACATAATACAGAATCAAATGACTTTTTGAACAGAAAACAAATTTTGCTCTTATCTTTTCTCTCTTTCGAAGGCAGATATTCTCTTGGCCATAAACTGGTCCCAAGTGGGATATCTATTCAACTGCTGAATCTTGAGCCTCCTTTGAGGACGACCTTCCGAGTCTGGTTGGTAATCTTTCCTTTTAGTCTCTCTGTCAATGAATCTCCTGATATTATGAGAACTGGAATTACTGACAACTCTTCCTGGCCTGTAAAACCCTTGTCAATGTCTCTGGTTGGCTTTTCTCTTACACTTTCTCCGGGATTGATTTTCTCTGCTTCCATGGCCTAACCTGTTGTAGAAATGTCACCTCATCTGCCTGGAAGCTGCTGTTCTGACTTCAGGCCAAATTTTCCGCAGTGTTCCTTTTTTCGCCGATTTCTTATTGCTATTTCCGGCTGTTTTGGTTTCTTGTCCTTTTCCCCTGGTTAAATCCATCTTCTTCTTCTTCTTCTTCTTTTTTTTTTTTTTGCTGCTCTTGCCCTTCTTTTGCTTTCTGGTTTGTAAGCTCTTGAACTTTCTGCACCACTGGGACTAGCTTCCCTATCGGTTTCCTGCAAAAAATCTTTTAACATTAAAATATCTTTCCAAACGAAATAGGGTTTGACCTGGTCCATATTTGCCACACTTTGTTGGCCATTTTTGTGTCTGGGATAGATAGTCCTGTATCAAACTCTCTCAATAATGAAAGGACCTTTAAATTTTGGCCCAAATTTAGCTACTCTACCTTCGAGGACATGATAATGCATGCTTTAATTTGAGAACTTTTATCACCCACCTTATACTTCACCTGCGTTCTCTTTTTTTTTTTTCTTGTAATAACTTCTGCTTCCTCCTTGCCATATTTGAGCTTTTCATCACCTCATTAATAATCTTTTCAATATCTTGCATTTTGAATTCCGCCCCTCTCTCTGCTGTACAAAGAATAACTTGTCCAAGAAAACAAAACAATTTCTTGGGCAAGCTGTTCTTTGGTAAAT
>KK115706.1:68972-79776 GCA_000611955.2 Stegodyphus mimosarum
TCAGCAGGCGTTTTACCAGTAGTATCATGTTTTGCAGTTCCGAGCACAAAAACTAGATCATTGTCACAGTCATCCCAGCGACTATGGTAATTTTTCACATAACTACGAATAATTTTGAATATACTTTTATTTACTCATTCCACTATATTAGACTGCAGACGATACTGGGCCATCTTTAAATGCCATATGCCAAGCCATGTGCATAAGTTTTCAAACATTTTCTTTCCTGGTATATACTTAATTTTCAAATATTTTCTTTCCTAATGTATGCTTAATAATTAAATTGAACTTTTGCAGCTTAAGGGCACTGTTGTTGCCATCTTTCCAAAATATACTCGAAACTTCTGAACTGATAGTAAAACAGTTGTTTCCCTTTCCATGGCTGTATGATTTCTTTGCATTGCATTTATTGTTTGGCTAAAGTATGCCACTGGGTTGACCATTTTGAGACAGAAAAATGCCAAATGCACAGTCAAAAGTACCTGCAGTGATTTCCAAGTTCTGATCCCCCTCTAAGAATTTCAACACCCGGGCAGCACTTTAAGTTGTTTGAATGCCATACTGACTTCTGCAGTCCACATAAATTTTGTTTTTCTTTCTTTTCAAAATTAGTAAGGGTGCAATTATTTTCGTAAGTCCTTCATAAACATTCTATAATAAGAGGACTTGCCGAGAAACGACAATTTCTTTTCAGTGTTCGGTGGAGTAATTTAACGGCTACTATTCTTGAATTCCCTGTTTCAATACCGTTTTGAGAAATTTTACACCCTAGGTAATGCAGTTTGTCTGCAGCAAATTTACGCTTCGAGGCATTTTTTTTTTTGAGGCCAGCTTCATTTAACAGTGAAAATACTTCTTTTGAAGTGTTCTATATGTTCCTCGATTGTTTTCGCTAGCAATAATTATATCGTACAAAAAAATAAATGTACTCTTTACAAGGGCCTTGAAAGAATATCCATTGCCTTTTAGAATGTGGCTGGAGTTAAGCATAGTCTAAATGAAATCCTTAAAAAGGCATATATGGCAGATAAAGTGATGAAAGCTGCTTTATGGACTTCCTTGGGTTTTAGAGTTCTAGAGTTGTCATGTATTTTGTGGATTTTATTTACCATACGATTTTTTCTATTATTGGCAGCGGGTATATTGGATATTCAGTAATACGATTGAGTTTGCAAATCACCACGATTTATGGTTCAAGTGTGGGAGATTATTTTTCTTATGACATAATACTATGGGACTCATGCATGAACAGCTGTGGGGATATAATTTTATTTTCTAACATTTCTTTAATGCGTTTTCCGATTATTTCCTCCTTGATTTAATTGTATCTATACGGCTGAGCTCTTATAAGAACAGCGCTTCCTGTACCTATTTCGTGGCTCAATATTTGGGTATAGATAGGATTAGAATCGAATAGTTGTGAAAATTTTCTTACCAGTGTTTCCAGTTTAGCTTTCTGTTCCTTCAGCAAATGGCTAAGTTCAAATTCTGGCACTCCGATTTCCTCATCTTGTATGTTGTCCATCTGTACCTGTAATAAGGCATCCTGAAAATTTAATTTTGTGCCCACCGCAGATAAAAAATCAATCCCAAACATTACTGGTGCAAGCAAATTTTTTGCTATGAGGAAAATAACTCTGTGTTCTTCATTTCTACTTTAGACATGCAGACCCACTTTTCTGAGCCATATGCACTCGTCCTGAGTGGTGATGATTTTCTGCACTGTCACAAACACACATCTTTCAAAATTTTCTTGAAAAAGGTCTTCTGACAAAAGATGCACTGAGCTCCAGTGTCTAAGAAAGCAGTTACTAACAAAATTTGGATTTCTGGCACATCCAAATTCTTGAAGACCATTGTATTCAATTCTAGAGGGCTTTTCCTGCATCAGGGGTAACCATACCTTATTGCCATGAGCACCATGAATTACTTTCAATTCTGTTTCTCCACCCCTTGCTTTTTTTTCTTGTGACTAACTCTGGTGATCGGCAAAACTTTTCCCTTTCTGACCACTATTTCTATTACCACCCCCTTGCGGTCACATACATTTGACAGTAAGCATATTGCCTATTCTGGCTAACATGTGGCCTTCGCTCACGTGAATCTCTGAAAAACTCTCCAGCCAGCCTTCGTCCATATCCCAACACATAATTTTGAATCTATAGCCAGCTTTTAAACTTTACTGCTAACTGAAATAAATTTTCAAACATGACAAAACTTCTCACCTTGAAAAAGTCCTGAATTTGGGTAAGCAGCCTTAGTACAATCACTGCAATCATCTTGCGCATCTAATCTATTGGCATACAACATACTGAAAATTTGAATTTTTTTAAAAATAAATTTGGTCACTCCTCAACCTTATTCTGATATTTGCGAAAATGTCAGCCTCCAGTTTAGCTTGCCTTTTACTGCTAAGAATGCTTTTATAAAAGCATTTTTAAACATTTCCCGGGTGTAGGTACCACTTCCTGGCTCACCTAGCAGGAACCTGCCTATGCCTCTGTAATAGCTTAAACACTTGGCCTTTAAAATTTGCCACAGTAACCATAATTTTTTTGCATTTCCGGAACAGGATATAATATGAAATGAAACTGTTTGAGGAATGAGATAATGGAACTCTCTCCATCAAAAGAGGCAGCAGGTTTCATAGGGGAGCACATGATCTCAACTATGGAGCCAAAACCCTGCACTGGGTTGATTGGTGCCGCTGGAACTTGAAGCCTTGGAACAGCCAACGTAAATTTTCCCCTGGCTCTCACATGATTCATAAATCTTTCAGGTGCCAAATGTAAGATTCTAGCTAAATTAACTTTACACTGCTGGCTAGATCTTTAACTGAACTGTGAAGTGACTGTTCCCTTAATTCAAACTATATGAATGACAAGACATAAGAACAGCGAAAAGAGCCTTTTATTCACCTCAAGAAGAACTTTACAGACAGCACTCTTGGTGCTTACACCCTCAGCCAATATGTTTGGCTACAATTGAAACTAGAAATATAGAATTAAAACCAAGTCTAAATTAAATAACCAGCCAAAGCTGCACAAAGATAATTAATGGGAGTTGGCTCTTAGCCCTACTACCAGCATAGATAAACCAGCAATTAATATTCACGGCTGTAAAATAGCCACCTTAATTCAGCAAAACTATGTAGCCAAATAGGAGAACACATTCTTTCTGAAATAATGCAGACATCAGCTTAAAAAGTACCTTTCTATGCTACTTTGCATATCAAGTGAAACTGAAATATATTTCTGGCAGGAAACAGAAAAGAGGGAAGATAAAAAAGATTAATAATTGAACAAAACTGGTTAGTTTAAAACTAAATGTTTCTTTCTACTTTCAAACCAAGCTGAATGATGCCCAAGGACTAGATGAAGGCTCAATAAGTAATAGTATCTCTTCATAATTTTCCAGACTTCCTGTTGTTTTGCAAATGAAGACACAGAGGATGTTACTTGATAGGCAAAAGGTTTTAAGTGCCAATCAGATGTTGTGATACATCACCAGTGTGATCAGCATCACCAGGTGAGGTTGAAAAGACATCTTTATATTCTTCTATTAAATGACTTGCAGCTTGAATCTGTTTAGCATTTATATTGTACTTACAGTTAAATGTTTTAATTCAGGTTGATTTTGCTTCTGATTAAAGCAATTTCACATGATATTTGCTACAGGAGAACATGAAGCGATTTCTTCTCCTTATGTGAATATAGACTTGTCGCGTCTGTTGATAATCCTGACATGCATATTTTCTTTTCAAGAGCAGCCACAATTAAAAGTCTTTTTGAATGTGTAGTTTCCTTTTGGAAATAAATAATCCCACCTGCAACTTCTTGAAAGTTTTTAATGAACAGCTAATGATACCTGTTCATATTCGATTCAAGGACAGAGCCATATACCGAAAATGCCAGTCTATATCAGCTTGCAAAATTGCCATGTTTGCTTTATTGTCTACTACCACGTGTGATGAAAATCCATTGATTTCTCCTTCCATGCAGAGCCCTCAATATGTGCGATGTAGAAAAGATATTTGAAGAACACAAGGCACTTTCTGCACGCACAAACCACTGCTCCTTGAGATGGCCACTTATTAGCTTCCATGCTACTCTTTTGACATATTTTTTCTTTCAAACTGGAAGTGCACGACACTGCTTTTGTAGATTTCCTTCTCTGTTACAGTTCCAATATTTTATCTTACTTTTAACATTGTTTCATTTAGTCTTGAATGTTTCCAACACATCCATTTTTTTCATTGTTTTCAGCATTGTGTCCCTTATAGTGCTGACACCCCTTACAGGCCGATGATACTTTCTATTGGCATTTTGCACAGTCTCCACTTCCATGGCATGCACTAAAACATTGTTTAGATCTATTATACACTATCCAGAGTGTTTGCTGTGTATAAGGATCCCTGACAGCATCCACAAAATACTGGACATTCAACGTGTCTTTAATTTCATGGCTGAAATCCGGAATTGCTAACTGCCTTACTTAATGAAAAATTTATTAGGAAAATAAGCACAATCAATAGCACATGCAGCACAATAACAGCTGGAAGATAATCAAGGAGAACTTGGATATTTCCCTCCATAGCACATGAATTAAATCGTAAAGTTCCTCAAATCACTCTCAGCGTAAACCCTAACCTTGTAATTCAACTAACTGCTAAATCTCACAGTTGATTCACAACTGAACTTGATAGCTCTTTGAACCATATTTATACCTTGCAGGACCTTCTGGAAAAATTAGCTGTATAGCTTTGAAAATAAGCTCTTGCGATCTTCCAGAAAATTGCCAAGTTGGTGAAAAATTGCCAAATGTCACCAAGCTTCTTTAGGAACAAAATTGCATATATCTTGCCTTCTAAACTGAGCTATTTTTACAATCCAAAGTCATTGCACTCATAATTAAAAGATATATAATTCGATGCAAGAAATAACCACTTAAATACAAGACATGTGGCCCCAAATTCATACAAAATAATCCATAAAATTATTATTCTAAAAACAGTAAATAAATAAAAACTACAAGATATTACAACAATACAGAAAAACAAAAATACAAAAAAAAAATAAATAAATAAAAGAGATTGCAATATTTATTAATTTTTAGAAGCATATACATGTATACGAATAACAAAGATTTGAAACTAATAAAATTACATCACCAAAAACAATGTATGGTACCATAGTTTCAGAAACTGATTTAAACTCTAAATTACAAAAAACTAAGCATTATTTAAGAAACTGTAAAATCAAATGAACTAACTGTCACATAGCATTCAAAGCCAGAACACATACATTTACATGCAAAAAATTGTATAAATCTTAATGCCAAAAGTATTAAATTAAAAAATAGTTTATAGCAAAGTGGGATGACAAAACTGCTCCAAGTTCTAACAGCTTTTATAAATGCTTAACATTTAAGACTGAGAATTAATTACATGGCACAATTTAATAACTAAGTTTAGTACTTAAATTTTCAGCATCAAAAATTAGTTCATTCATGCAGCGGCAAAATGCTGTTAAAACAAATTGCTCATGATAATTTTTTACTGTACACAAAAACGACAGCAGTAAATTAACTTCTTAAAATGAAAGCAAAAGTAAAAATGAAATAATGGACTTTATAAATTATTTTTATTAGCAAAAGCATAATATCTTACTCACAATTATGATCATTTCCATTCACAAGAATTCATTCTACTTACCACCAGAATATAATTTCAGTGAATCGCAGGTATTAATGTTGAAGCAGATGTTACTTAATGTAGTTTCACAATAGCGGGTCAAAGTCTCACTAGAAAAATATAAATAGGTTGCAAAATCTTAAAATAGCCAAGCAAATAAACCAACAAATATACAAGTGCAAGTACTGAAGCATAACATATATTTTATAAATTAACGCTTTCAACCCAACTTTTACATGATTAAAATTTAACTATGAAAAGTAGTTTAATTTAATGTTGACATACTAAAAGAAGTGTAATATGAGTTTAAAGTTTTTAACTTTTCTCATTTCCTAAAAATCTCCTGGGACACTATGTCCCAATCCCATTGTCAACTGGGACTAATTGTCCCAATCATCTAGGATATTGTGATAATAACCTTACACTGCATGTGAATGAATAATAAAGTTAAATGAAATGCACCAAATATTTTATTCTTTCAGAACAAGTTAAGTATGATATGCAGTAGAGAAGGCTTTGCAGTGAAACCTGACAAATTTGGCAAATAGGCCAAGTTTCTTTAGTCGTATATTTGTTCCGTAATTCCTTTAAAACACTCAAACGTAAAAACCCATTTAAAAATAGTTTTATTTACCCAATAGGGGGGATGACATCTAATCTCTGGGACATATGAGCTCATTCGGGCGAAAAGGGTTTAAAAGACTTATTAATTATTTAATAAAACTGCAAAATATTTATTACAATTGAAATATCAACCATTTACTATGACGGCTATTTATCAAACAAACTAAAATTTTAAACATACAATAGCAATTATACATCTAAATGATAATAGACTGAAACAATGTCAACTGTTAGCTCTTTCTTTTGACAAACCTTAAAAATGTGTCTGTGTGAGGTTATCCCACATGATGTATCAAAAGGAACAATTCCATTTATTTCAAAATTACCTGTACCAAAATTATATACATTTAATGTTAACTCATTTTTCTATGATTTAGATTTGTACTTTTGGCAAAAGGAGAGATGCGTCACCTTTTGCCTCTTTAAAGGCCGAGTTTGGTCATGGTAGGGTATCATCGAAACGTCATGTTAAGGCAATATACTCTTCTCTGTTGCCTGTGAGATTCCTTACATTCTCTGCTCTGCCATGGTTTTGAATATTTTGGCAAATTGTTAAAAGACTATGGAATTGGATCATTCTATTGCCAGAATTATAGTATCAGTGACATAAGTAACTGCTTTGTCAATCGAGTTGTTGCTCACCACGTTTTCTGTGAACAAGGCACAAGCAGCAAAAAGATCTTAAGAGTAGAAATCTTAGAGGTCTGGAAACTCAAAAACTGTCTGCTGTGTTTCTGCAGATCCAAAAAGGATTATGCCTGTTAAAACCACGAAGAAGTATACAAGGTAATCTGTCCAACAAGATCATTAAAGTAACTTTGGTGGTGGTGGTGGTGGTAATAGATTTCTGGCGCAAAGCTCTAAAGGCTATATGCGCCAAACATGTGGTTCGTCTTTTAACATGCAAGGTGATTTACATGGGTTAGACGGGAAATAAGATTTAAAAACAACAGCATAGTTATAAAAAAAAGGTAAATAGTAAAATAATGAAAGGGTAGTATGATTTCCTCCACATAGTGATAATGATATATACTGTATGTAGATATAAAATCATAAAACAAGTGATTCATTAAAATACACAGCATTAAAATTCTAACATAAAATCTCAAGATAAATTCATATTAAATAATAGAAACCTGTTTCTTTCAGGTACTGAAATAAATTGGTACTGACCTCTCTTTCGATTAAACGGTCGAGAGGCAGGTCACAGCTATTAAAATACTTTTGACGAAGACTATTAAAATATGGACAATCAATTAAAATGTGATGGACTGACAAACAAACATTACAATTTGGACAAACAGGCTCATTCTCAGCTTTTAGTAGATAGTTATGAGTCGCTCTAGTATGACCAATTATAAGCCGAGTGAGAACTTCTCCTTACGATTTCTAGTAGAATACCAGAGCTCTATTTTAGGCTTCACCCTTCTTAACTTGTTAAAAGATTGGAAGTCCCAAAGTCGCTGCCATTTTTTTAAGATACTTTGTTTTACGATACAACTGATATCTCTCAAAGGGATGAGGCGATCAGACAGTTCAATAGCAGATTTTGCTGTGATGTCTGCCAGTTCATTACCCTTTATTCCTGTATGTCCGGGAACCCAGCAGTACAGAATTTCGTATCCATTACTTGTTAAATTTATATTCAACTTGAGTATATCTACTACCACAGGATTTTTTGTGCTGGAAACAAATTCTAAAGACTTCAATGCACTGAAGGAGTCTGTATATATAATAAACTTTTTATGGCCTAGCGTTGAGATGTACAAAAGCGCATAGTATATGGCAGTCAGTTCTGATGTTAGGACTGAGGAAACGTCGTGTAAACGTCTGCCCTTCACGTGGTCACCAATTATAACAGACATTTCAACATCACAAGTTGACTTAGATCCATCTGTATAAACGGAAAAGTAACTTCTATATTTATACCTGTGCTCAGCAAAAATCTGTCTGTAGATGGTATCATTAGTGGTTGCTTTGTTGTAGTTGTTGAAAATATCAAGAAGCTGGATTTGAGCATTTTCCCAAGGTGGGATTTCAAAATGCTGCACTGCTTGTGGGGACATACCAGACAAGGAGAGTTCTACAATGAGAGGACGAACTCTGGCAGGAAAAGAAGGCACACAGGATGGACGTGCTTCAAATAAAAGATCATAGGTATTATCAAGTAAACACAGTTTATAAGGATGATCAGGTTGGGACAATATACTGTAGTACTGTAAGAGAGACAACTCTTCACGCCTCAAACGGAGTGATGGTTCATAGCAGTCAACATAAAGACTCTGGACAGGAGATGTCCTGAAAGCACCAGAACAAATCCGCAGAGCTTGATGATGAACAGGATCTAGTTTTAACAGCACTGAAGACCGAGCGGATCCGTAGACAACTGAGCCATAGTCCAGTCTAGAGCGAACTAGAGCTCTGTAAATGCGAAGCATAGAGCAACGCTCTGCACCCCAGGAGGTGTTCGCCAAGACTTTTAAAATATTTAAAATTTTCATACACTTCTTTCTCAGTTGTTCGACATGAGAAAGAAAAGTCAATTTTCGGTCGAATATCACCCCTAAAAATTTTACTTCAGGTGCAACTGGAATCATTGACCCTTTGAGATATAATTCAGGCTCAGGATGGAGACCTCTCTTTTTACAAAAGTGCACGCACACAGTCTTCTGTTTCGAAAACGTAAATCCTTGACTGTCTGCCCATTCCTGGATCCTGTTCAAAGCGATGTGGAGCTGCCTCTCTACATGTCTCATATCTGCACCTTGACAGCAAATTTGTAGGTCATCAACATATAAAGATCCTAAAATGGTAGGAGGAAGTTCCCTTAATACAGAGTTTATTTTTAGGCTGAACAGGGTTACACTAAGCACGCAGCCTTGAGGCACACCCTCTTCCTGTTTGAAAACATTTGACAAAATAGAGCCAATCTTCACTTGAAATGTTCTAGCTTCCAAAAAGTTTTGAATGAAAATTGGTAGGTTGCCACGCAAGCCAGTACCATGAAGATCACGAAGTATACCGTATCTCCATGCCTTATCATAAGCTTTTTCGATATCAAAGAATATCGAGACAAGGTGGTTTTTTCTAACAAAAGCTTTTCTAATAGATGTTTCCAAAAGGAGCATGTTGTCTATGGTTGTCCTTCCCTTTCGAAAACCACTTTGGTAAGGCGAAATTATATTATTGCTCTCCAAAAAATAGACTAAGCGGCTGTTTACCATTTTTTCAAAGAGCTTGCATAGGCAACTCGTAAGGGCAATTGGCCGATAGTTCGAGGGATTCTTCGGGTCTTTCCCTGGCTTAGCAATAGGAACCACAACAGCTCTCCTCCACGCACTGGGAAAATTTCGCTCCTTCCACACCCTATTGTAAAGAGTGAGTAGGGCAGTTAGTGACTTATGGGACAGATGCTTTAGCATTTCGTAATTCACGCCATCAAGACCCGGGGAAGACCTATGTGTCTGAAACAGAGCTCTTTTTAACTCTAGCATAGTAAAATCTCTGTTATATGGCTCAGAGTTGGAAGAGTTGAACGTGATAGGATTTCTCTCCGAGCGCTGCTTGATAGAAAGAAATGCAGGTGAGTAATTTCTGCTGGAAGAAACGGCAGCAAATATCTCACCAATAGTATTCGCAATTTCTTCTACGGAGCTGATCACTCGGCCATTCTTTTCCAAAAAGGAAAGTGAGTGGTCCTTATATATACCGCATGCTTTTTTAACTCTTTCCCAAACTCGCTTACTAGGCGTAGATGATGTTATTGAAGACACATATGAAATCCAGGAATCCCTCTGGCTCTGCCTTCTTACTTTTCGTGCATTTGCTTTGGCTCTTTTAAAGGCTATAAGGTTTTGCAAAGTAGGATACCTACGAAAAATGCCCCATGCTTTTCTCTGTTTTTTCAGTGTTCATGACAGTCACGATTCCACCATGGTTTCGAATACTTGAGCATCTTTCCTGATGTTCTAGGAATGGAAAGCACAGCTGCCTGTATAATAGTATTAGTTACTGCTTCAACTGCATCATCAAGAAGCACATCTTCTACCATGTTCTCTGTGAGCTGTGCAGTGGAAGAGAAGAGTTCCCAGTCTGCCCTATCAAGTATGAACCGAGGGGACCTCGACCTGGGGTTTGCTCCTCTTCGTGCAAGCGATACAAAAATGGGATAATGATCATTGTTGTAAAGATCGTTTCCCACACTAAAAGTGCAAAATGGCAACAGAGACGGTGAACAGATGGCAAGATCGAGAGCGTGAAAAGTCCTTGAAGACTCATGGAAGTATGTACTCTGCCCATTATTCAGGAGACAAAGGCTATGATCTTCGATCATCTGCTCAATTTGTCTTCCTCGTGAATTTGTGTCTTTACTTCCCCAGAGCGGACTATGGCCATTAAAATCCCCTATTATGATAAATGGCGCAGGCAGCTGCTCTATAAGATCATTTAAATCCTGCTGATCAATGTGCTCATTTGGAGGCAAATACA